>MU401686.1:0-56110 GCA_022579005.1 Poronia punctata
TATTATTATTATTATTATTATTATTATTATTATTATTATTATTATTATTATTATTATTATTATTATTATTATTATTATTATTATTATTATTATTAAAGGAAATGAGGCTATTTAGTATAAACTAAAAATTAGTTTTATATATAAGCTATTAGTATTATATTGTATATATAAATATTAATATTAACTTACTTTATAAGGTTAAAGATTTTATAAAGACTTAAAAGTAGCAAAATATAATAATAGCTAAAAGATATATTTTAATTAGCAAGAAAACTGCTAAGCTAATTAAAAGGCATATATTAAGTTAAATATATAAATATATAAGCAAATTACATATAAAAAGCAGGATTAATATTAGTAATAGTAGTTATAAAAAAAGTAAAAACGTTTTAAACGTTATAATATTTAAATATATGTTAGTATAAAAAGTACTATATATATAGTTACTATAAGAGCTATATATATTACTAGGTATTATATATACTAATAAATATATAAAGCATATATAAATATTATTGCTTATATACTACGTAAATAAATAGCTTTAATACAATAACTAAAAGCTTATAATATTTTTAAGTTTTAATTTACTAATTTATTTACTCTTAAATTATTACGAGCGCGCTAAACGTAATTAAAAATAAATAGCGTTTTAAGTATAAAAGCTTTAAGTCTTTTATAATCAAATATTGTAATATAGTTTAAGATAAAGCTAAACTTTTTTAAAACATATTAAGTATAACTTAATTTATAATAATAAATTAGCTTTTATAAAGAATTATAGCAAGATTAATAATTCAACAAAATTAATATGCTAGCATTGCTAGCTTTTAAAGTTATATTTATAGTTTAAAAAAAATAATAAAGATTATAATTTAGCTATTTAGCGTTTTAAAAAATGCTATTGTGTTTATAAAATAATTAGCAATATATAGTATAAAAAATAAATACTTTACTAACTTTTTTAAAGAAATTAAAAGAGTAATAAAAAGATTTATTTTATAGTTTGCGCTTTTAACTTATATAGTATTTTTAATTATACTTAAAGCTTTATTAACTAAGCTATAATAAATAAAAGGTTTTTTAGTAAGCATAATATAAGCTTTAAAGCAAATACGCTAATAAAGTTTAAAGTTATTAATATTGTAAAAAAGCGATTAGTTTTATAAAAAGGTATTTTTATAGCTTATTTATAAAGGTAAGCTGCTTTAAGTAAGTTATATACTTATAATTATATTAATTAATTTATTTATATTAAATAAACATATAAAAAGAGAAATTAAATAAATAATAATATTAATAAAAAGATTGTATAAATAGTAAGTATTAAGTAGTTTTTAGTACTTTTTAAAACCTTAATATTATTTTAATTTATTTAACGCAGTTTAAAATCCACCTTAAACATTGCTTTTTTGATATATAATAAATTAAAAGCAAATAGTTTTATTAACTAATATATAAATATGCTTACTTAATATTTATATTAGGTTTCTTTTAAGCGTACAGCTAAATAAAAGGTAAGTAGCAATAAAAGAAGCTAGAAAAAGTTGTTAAACAAAATATAGCTAAACTACTTATAATATACTTTAAACTCTTATAATAAAAGTTTAAAACAGCTTATTAAAAATAGTTATTAACTTAGCTAAGCATTTTAAAGCTAATTATAAAATTTATATTAAAGAAATATATATTTTTTAATTTAACGCTTTTTATAATTTAGCTATAGCAGTGCTTATAAAAATAAAAAAAGTGTTTTTAACTACTAAAAAAAGTAAATATATAATATAGCTTATAATACTATTAGTAGCAATATTAGTAAGCATATAAAAAATAAAGTTTAAAACATTAGCTTTAAAAGCTATAAATATAAAATAAATAAATAAAACTTTAAATATAAATAATTTACTAATGTAAATAAAGCTATTATAGTTTAGCAAAATTAGCTAACAGGTTTTTTTAACAATATAGGTTTATAATAGTTGATTAAAAAGTTATAAAAGTAACGCTGCTTAGTATTTAAAGTATTTTAAATATTTAAAAGTATATTTTTAACAGCGTTATTAAATTTAGTATAGCTTTATAAAAAGAAAGTTTAGTTACTATAATAGATAATAGGTTTATACTAGAGATAATAAAGTAATTACTACTAAAGTAAAAGAGCGTTTAGTATATATTAGCAAATTAAGCAACAATTAATCTAATATTAAACGAAATAAGCAAAGCTTATTATAAAACACATAATATACAGTCGCTCCGAAAAATAACAACCGGTTCTAACAACTTACACTAAAAGTCACCTATTTTAAAAATCAATAACCCTTTCCCTTTATAATGAAAGAATTCTTAAAAAGTATTTTTAACTAATTTATATTAAAGGCATTTATATACTAATAAGGCTAGCCTATACACTTAGTATAGCAGTAGCTTATAAGCTTTAAAGGATAGCAAAATTAAAGTTTTTAAACTTTAATTTTTAAAGCTTTATATTATATTAAATAAAAATGCTAAAAATAAAGACCTAGTAAATTTATAAACTAGCTTTAAAGGCAGTTTTATATATATTAACGCTTTAATTTTACTTTTATTAATTACGTGTTTTTTATAAACGCTATTTTTATAAAGATTTAGCTAATAGTTTAAAACCTTATATAAAACTATTAAAACCTTTATTTTAAAACTTAAATAAATAAAACTGTTTATTTACTATTTAATTGCATTAAATTGGTTTTTATTAATTTTTATTTTAATGTTTATTTTTTTTTATTAAAAACTATATATTAAATTATTAAAAATAGTTTTAAACGCTAATAAAATAAAAACAACAAAATAGAAAACTAAATTAAAATATGCTACTAATAGCCTAACCCTTAAAGTACATACTAGGAGATCTACCCTTTATAACTCCCCTCTATACGCAAAGAGGATAGCAAAAAAGACTGCTAGGTCAATAATCAGTGTCTAGGTGCAAGGGGGTCTAACTAATCAAAAGCCAGCATTTGCTTAAGTCAGCATATTTCCTAGGTTAAAAACAGGTCAAAATAAAAAACTATAGCTATAGCTATATTTGCGTTGCTTATTTAATCGCAGCTATATATGTTGCAATAAGCAGGGTTAAAAAATTAGTATATAGTATTTTTTACTATATATAGTATTATTACATATAGTATTACTAAAGTATAAAAATCTAATTATTATAGTAATATTAGTATTAGTAATTACTATACTACACTTTTTATAGTAATACTAATTACTATATATAGTATTATTATAATTACTATAAAATTACTATAACTTTTTTTTTAAGCTTAGCGTACTTTAAAATAGAATTTACTAGGCTTAATTTAGTTAAAATAAAAATATTTTTTAAATTTGTTTTTTTAAAAAAAAGGAAAAAAAAAGAAAAAAAAAGAAAAAAAAAGAAAAAAAAAGAAAAAAAAAGAAAAAAAAAGAAAAAAAAGAAAAAAAAAGAAAAAAAAAGAACAATATAGTATTTTTTATAGTAATTTAGTATTACTATATACTATAGTAATATTTACTATATATAGTATTAGTATAAACATTTATTATAAGCTATAGTATTAGTACAGGCAATTACTAACTATATATAGTAGTAGTATTAGCATTTACTACAGTAGTATTACTAATTTTTCAACCCTGGCAATAGGTGTAGTGCCGTAATTGTAGTGTTATGTTAACTAGAAGGTTAGAATTTATATGTGATTTTGTCTCGTTTCCAGCCCGTTTCTAGCCCGGACTAGGTCCAGATTACATACAAAATTCCAACCTTCCGGTCAACATAATACTACAATTATAGCATTACACCTATTGCAACATACATAGCTGCGATTAGAAAAGCGTTGCGAATATAGCTATAGTTATAGCTTGTTTTTCTAATTTCTTTTTAGCCTGCTGCAAGGTTAGGAAATATGCTAACCTAAGCAAATGGTAGCTTTTGATTAGTTAGAGACCCTTGCAACCTAGACACTAACTAATAACCTGGCAGTTCTTTTTAACATCCCCTTTACATGCAGAGGGGAGTTATAAAGGGTAGATCCCCTAGTAAAACTATTTTCTTTATATTTTATACTTTAGTATACGTAGCATAGTGCAAGGTTTTCTAAGGTAAAAAAGCTGTAAAAAAAACCGGTTGTTACTTTTTAAGACCTACTATATATAGCGTATTAATTAAAAACTTAACTATATAGTTTATAAATTACGCTATAATTATTCTGAGTTTATTAATAATAAAGTTATATATAATAACTAATAAATAAATATAAATGTATACTTAGTATAAAGTATATATACTATATATTATTTATATACTATTAAGTAAAGATACTTTTAAATTATTTAATAATTATAATGTTAAAAATAAAGCTAAAATAAAAAGTATGCAATATTAAAAAAAGAATATATATAAAGCATATTTTATTTATTGCTTAATTAAGCTATAAGTATAATTTACTTTATAGCTATTATAAATAAAATATAAGTTAAACTAGTTAATTTATATACAACTAAAATAAATATAAATATTGCTTAACTATAAAAGTTAAATAATATATACTTATAAGCTAGTTATATATATATTAATTAATTTTATATATTTAATATATATACTAATTATGTTTATTTTAGCATTGTTTTTTTATTATTTTTCTTTTACTAAATATAGTTAATATAGTCTATTAAAGTTATTAGCCTATTTTACTATTAAAATACTAATGCTTATATAAAATTGCTTTTTTAAAAAGCTAGCTATGTATAGTTATATAATATTTCTTTGCTAATTATATTAGTTTGTATTTAATAAGCTAAGGTTTTTTATATTATATACCTTTTTAAAACAGCTTTAATTATTATATAATATAGTTTAATAACTATTAAAATATTTAATAATAGTTTTATATTTATTAAGTTTAATATAAAGCTTGCTTATTTTTAAAACTAAAAGCAATAATTTAAAACCTTTTAAATTACTACTACTACTAAACGTATTTAAGAAAATATTAACTTAAATAAATACTTTTTTATGTATAAGTTTAAAAACATTTTTAAGTGCTTTTTTAAAGCTACTTTGCTATAAGAACTTAAACGCTATAAAGCTAAAAAATACTATATAAAGCTAAAAAAGTAAAAAGTAAAAATAAAGAAAAAGGTAATAAACTTTAAAAACTAATATAAAAATTTACAATAGCTTAAATTAATAATAAGCTTAAAGTTTAATAAAGCTTTAAAACTTAGAATATATAATATAAAGCATATAAGCAACTTTAAATTAATATGCTTTAAATATAAGTTAATAAAACTATTAATATAAAGTATTATATTTAAGTTAATATAATATAAATAAAACGTAAAAAGTTAACACTTTAAAACTAAGTTAAAATATTATATAGTATTATTATACTTTATAAAGTTAACTATTATCTAATTACTTAAAAGTTATATTAAAAGGTTTTTATAAAAGCTAAAAAAATTAAGTTTAATAAATAGTATAAAAAATAAACTATAGTTTATTATAAAGCGCTTAATTATACGCTTAAAAAGGTTAATAAGCTATTTATAGTTAAAGGTTTATTATATACACGTTAGCTAAAGCTTTAACTAAAGTAAAATACTTGAAAGAAAGTTAAATTCTTTTTTAAATAAGTAAAAAGTAAACTAGTTTTTATAATAAAAAGAAAAATTAGCTTATAGTAAACTTAGTACTTAAATATTAGCTAAAAGAAAGCAAAATATATAGCTATATTTACTACTGCTAAACGTAAGTTATAAAGTTTATTTTTTAAAAAAGAGAACGTAAAATATATAAGTGCCTTTATAAAAAATTAGGAAAACATTTTTAAAAGCTCAATAAGTACACTTAATACTAGTTTATAATAACTAAGATTTATACTTTTAACTAGCTATTAAAAATAACTAATAGTAAACTTAAAACTATATAATAATAGTAATAAAGTAAAAAGTAAAATAAGCTATATAACAAAATTAAAAAAACAAAAAACAAAAAAAGTACTAAGCTTTATTAAAAATTGCTATTTAGTAGTAAAAGCTTAGATAATCTTTTAAGTTTAAAAAGAGTATAGCTATTATGCAATATAATATATATTATTATTAACTTTATTATAGTTAATAGCACTTAAAACAATTTTTATAAAATATATATTACTAATAGTATAAAGAAGTATATACTATTAAATAATATAGTTTTAAACTACTATAGTGCAATATACTTAGTAGACTATATAAAGCTGCTTAATATAAGATTATTTATTTTAATTAAAAAGAACTAGGTTAAAACTAATATATTATTTTTTAATTTTAAAGAAATATAAAACTATTTAAAGTATACTTAATATAAAAAAAAGGATTTAGTGCTTTAAAATATTTATTTTATACAAGGTTTTTAAATTAATATTATATTATAAGCTAAGTTAAAAAATTAAAAGTTTAGTACTATAGCTTATATTGTATATTGCGCTTTAAAATAATTAAGTATAATGTTATAGTTAAAAGGCTATAATGCAAATATAACCTAGTGTTCTTTTAATATAAAAATATTCCTTTTATTTTAAATTATATTATATAATAAGCACTAATTATATAAAAGGGTTTTTAATAAGCATAGTAAGCTTTATAATAGCTACTACTAAATAAATATTTTAACTTTTAAGCAATCTTTTAAAACTATAAAATAAAAATAAAGCATTATAGTACTTTAAATTTAAGCACTTAAAAGCTAAAGCATTAAAAGATTTAAATTATAAAATAAGAATATAGAAATTTAAAAAATATTATATATTAACTATAAGGTTATATAATTAATTATAAATTAAAATTAATCTTTTTAAATAAACTTAAAATAATATATAAAGTATTTGTTTTAAAAACGTATATTAAGATTTTTTAACTATAATAAAGAATATAATAAAATAAATTAATTAATTATTTTTAAAAATAAATACTTTAAAATATTATAGGCTTTTATAATATAGTATAAAACTTAGTAAAAAGTTTTTGCTAAATGATTATATTTAAAAAATAAATATAGCGGTACTATAAGCTTATAATAGTATTATTTTATTATAATAATAAAGAAGCAATATTTATAATTAACAATTAAATATATTTTTAACTATAGTATAAAAGAGCTAAAATTAAAATTAAAATACTACTAAAATATATAAAAAAGCTAATTAAAGCAGCTAAATAAGTAAGCAAAAATATTATAAAAAAGCTAAAACTATATTATATAATATAAGTTTTTTAATTAAGCTATAGCTTAAAGCTACTAAAGCTACTATATAGTTATATAACTAAAGCTTGTTTAAAGTGTATAATAATATAAGCTTTTTATAAAAGCTTAATATAAAGTTTAACTACTATTTTTATTAGTATATACTACTAATAATTAAAGCACTAATAAGTAATGCTTATTTTAATTAGTTAAAAATAGTAGCTTATAATTATAAAGCGTACTTATTAAAGCAAGATTACTTTACTAATAAAAATAAATAAAAAATAAGTTAAGATTTAAAGCTAAGCTATATATATATATTAGTTATATAGTAAAATATATAGTATTTAATATATAATAAGTATAAATACTTATTATAAAAAAAGTTATTATAACTTAAAATATTAATTTTAATAAATAGTAGTTTTGTAACTTTAGAAAATATAAAAACAAAATTTATATAAGCATAACAATATATAAATTTGCTAAAGTTAAATAAATCTTTTACCAATTTATTAATAAACTATTTAATAAAAGGTTAAAAGCGTAGTTATAATAATAAAAGCATTTAAAAACGTATTATAAAAAGCAAATTAACTTAAAAGTAAGCACTATATAGTATAGCTATTTAAGAGCCTTTAAAAGTAAAAGTTAAAAGTAAGTATAGCTAAAAAACTAATAAAAAGTATTAAATATATTTTAAAATTTCATTTGCAAATAAGCTTTTTGTTTTTCTTTAATAACGCTTAAGCTACTAAAGCTAGTTTAAAGTAGGCAATTTTAAAAAGTCTTTAAAAAAGTATTAGTATAAAGAAATTAAATAAAAAAAGTATACAACTTTTATTAAACATATTATAAAAACGTATAATATAACAAGTTAAAAAAGAGTATATTTTAAACGTATTTAAATTTTTACTAAGACTTAAAAAAATTTAACATCTAGCTTTATTAAGTGCTTTAACTACTTTTACTATATATACTAAAAAGGAATAAATAGTTAATTAAATATAAACAAATAACTAGCTAACTAAAGAAATAAGGTATTAATTAGCTTATATTTTAAGCCGCTAAATAACTTATAAAATAAGTAGTTAACTATTATATAAGTACAAAATAAGCTATTAATTATTTAAAAAATAGCAAAAAAAGCAATAGTAGTAAAAAAAGAAAAAGTAAAAAAACAAAGCTAATTATTTTAATCAAATTTACTTTAAGTATAAAGCTTTTAAATCTAATTTTAGATCTAAGCTGCTATAAAAAATAGTTTTTTAAAAGTAGTTTAACTAAAAAAAGTTAACTTAAACAAATTATAGCACTAAAAGCAACTAAGCAAAGCTAAAAAATAGTTTTTAGGTAATATATAAAAAAGCACTTATATAATAAGCAAAGGCTTTTAAACTATAAATATAGTTAAAATATATATAATTAGCTAAATACTAATATAGCTAAAAAGTATAAAAGTAGCTATAAAGCTAATATAAGTATAATAATTAAAAGTAACTAAGCTACTACTTATTACTATAGTTTTACAAAAAACTAGCACTTTTGCAAATATTAACATAAAGCGTATTAAAAGTTTAAAAGAAATTAATAATAAAAGCAGTAATAAAAAAATAAAGCTAATTATTATAAGTAGTGTTTTTAAAGCTTTTATATAAAACTTAAAGCAACTTTTATTAAAAAATAATAATTTTTTAAAAAAAGAAAAGTAAGTAAAAAAGCAATTTATAAAGCTTTAAGTTAGAAAAAATAAGAAAAAGCCTTACTTAAAACAAAATGTAAATATATAAAAAGAATTTACTTGCTAGCTTTATAAGTAAGCTAAAAATTAAAATAGTTAAGGTAAATAACTTAAATAACTTTAATAAAATAAGCTATATAGTATAGGCTATTATATAGTACAAAAGTATTTTTATCTTTTATAATAATTGCTTTATAAACTTTTTATAAACATTTTTTAAAAATATATAAATGTTTTATATATAAGCAATTATAAATATAAAATGCTATACGTGGTATTTATGATAGCAGTATAATAAAGTATAGTAAATTAAATTAATATAGCGCTATTAAGGCGTATATATTATAATAACCTTACTAAGCTGCTATTTTTAAAATAAAAAAACTTAGTAATGCACGTTTTTAAGAATTAATTTTAAAAAAGTATAAAGTATAAGCTTATTTAAATACTTATGCTTAATATAATAAAAAGAAATTTTAAAAGTAAAATAAAAAGCAAGCTATTGCTACTTAAATAAGTGTTTATATATAAGTTTACTAAAAAAAAGTGTTTTATAAAGTATAAAGCATAACTTATAGTATATAGCAAAAGATAGTAAATGAAAACTTTATAGTTAACTTATATAGCTACTTTAGTAGCAATAACATTTAAAATTATTATAGTAATTATAGCTAAAAAAGATTATAAAGTTAAATAATTTAATATTAAAAGTATATTTTTTAATATAATACGCTAAACATTAAAACCTATAGTTTATAAAGTATTAAGTGGGTTAACTATAAAAAGAAATTAAATAATATTGCTATTTAAAGCGCTTTATAAGTTAAAAACTCTTACTACTTTTTTAATATAAAACGTTTATATTAATACTTAAAATACTTAGGCTTAAAGTATTCTTTAAAAAACTATATTATAGTATACTAAAAATTAATTAGTTTTTATTATATTTTATATTAATAAGGTTTTAATTATTTATAATAAATTAAATAAGTATAAAGCCAATTTAATTATTTAAAGTATTAAAAAACGCTATAAAAGTAAAAATTAAAAAGATATTATATAGTTTTTTAAAATATATATTATTTAAAATAAATAAAGAAACAATTCTTTTGCTTTATAACTAATATATTAAAAAGGTAGCTAAGAGCTTTTGTTAAGCTAATTTAAGCTAGATACTAGTTACCTTTTTACTATATAAAAAACTTATAAAAGTTAAAAGTACTATAACTATAAAAAGAATTAAAACATACTAAAAAAGGTTAGGTTAATTATTTATATACTAATTATAACTAAGCTAAATATAGCATATATAGCTTTACTACTATTGCGCTTTTTTATAAATATTAAACTAAATTATTATAAAGCTGTAAATTAGGTAATTTAATATTTATTTTAAACGCATACATTATAAATAATAATAATTAGTACGCTAAATATAACTTAAGCTTTACTTATTATAAATAATATATTATTTATAAATAATAATAAAATATAATGCTTAACTTATAAATACTAAATAAACTTTTAAAGTAGCTTTATTATATAAAAGGCGTATTAATAGTTTACTATATTTATATTGATAACTAAAGCAAAACTAATTATTTTAAAAGTAACAGCGTAAAAGCTTATAGTAATTAACTATTTATTAAAAGGCCTATGCTTAAACTTCAATTAAAATTAAATAATTTATTAACGTAATATTTAAGCTATTAAGCTTATAATAAGTAATTTAAAAACTTAGTACTTAATTATAATATATAAATATATAAAATATATAAATTTAATATAAATACGTTTAAAAAGCTTTAAAGTTAAGTATATTTTAAGTAAAAATATGCTAGCTAATAGCTTAACTAAAAAGCTTCTTTATACTACGTTTAAAAGCTTTTGCATAATGCTTAATATATAATATATTAAAGTACTAAGTTAAAATATATATAATATAAAGTATAGAAAAAAAGTAAGCAAGTATATATAAGCTAAATAGTAAGTATATTATAAGATATAAAAAAACGCTAAAAAACAATTTATATTAATATTACTTAATTTTAAATAGATTTTAAAGCTAAACTAGCTACTAATACTTTAAACTTATAACTTTTAAGCTAATTACTTATTTTAATCTTTTTAAAAAATATATTGCTAGTTTTATTAAAAGCTTAATTTAATAAACGTTAAATAAGGCAAATAGTAGCCTAAAGCTTATTAATATGCTAATATAAAGTTATTAAGCATAATAACTATAAAATAAATAAAATACTTATAGGATTATAGTAAACTTTATTAATTTAATTAAAGCGTAAAACTTTATAAAAGCAACGTATAAAAGTATATAACTTAAAATTACAATATAATTTAAGTTTATATAAAGAAATAATAAACTATATATAAAGAATACTTATATTAGTTTATAATTATAGTAGCTATAATAATAAAGATAATATATTTAAAAACTAAAGCTAGCAATATTAACATAGCTAATATTAACTTTATACTAACTATAAAAAGTAGTATAAAAATAATACGTATAGCTAAAAAAGCGTATTATAATAATAACGTAATTTATAAAATAAGAATAAGCAAAGTAGCAAAAGAAAGCGCTATTAGTATTTAAAGTAGGCTTTAAAGCTAAAAAGTGCAAAGATATTAAGGTAAAAACTTAAAACTAAAAACTAAAAAAAAGAAGTATTATGCTAGTAAAAAGTTAAGTTCTTTTAGCAATATAATAAGCAGCTTAACTACTTTAAAAACAAGTACTTAAAACAAAAGCAAAAGCAGTAGTATAAAAATAAAAATAAAAATAAAGATTGCTAAGCAAAGACTTAAAAAAGTAAAGTATATAGTAAAAAAAAGCTAAAGCAAAACAAAAAGCAACACTAAAACTTAAAAAGCAAAAGGCAAAGCAAAGCGCAAAAAGCAAAGGTTATTTTAATCTTTTTTAAGAAATAAAAAAAATAAAAGCTTATATAATACCTTTTTTATTAAAAGTAAAGTTTAATTTATTTAAGGTTATAAAAAAAACTAAAAAAAATAGAAAAACTAATATAAAGCAAAAAGGTAGTAATTAAAAAAATAAAAAAAATAAAAACGTAAAGAAAGCAATAGTTATAAAGGTTAAGCTTGTTAAGCTAAGGTTATATAACCTAAAAAACAGTTATATAACTTATAAACTACACATATTATTACAAGGTAGGTCTAGGGTAGTACTAAATATTGCCTTTGCTTAGCTAGACCTACTTAGCAAAATAATTTAATTAGTTGTACACTTATATTTTTAGCTAGGTATTTATATATAAGTAGCAAAAAAATAGATTTTAGCATAGCTAGGGTTTTTTTTTAACTTAAAATTTTTTATATAGCGTTAATATATAGCTACTATGCTTTACTAATTATTATACTATTTTAGGTTTTTTTAATTAATTGCTTTTATGTAATTAATTTATTATTTACTTTATATACCTTTTATTAAATTTAGTAGCTAAGAAATAAAATTATTAACTTTAACTTAATTTAACTTAATTAAACTTTATATATATAACTAATATTTGTATATAACTAACTAATTTAAGACTTTATACGCTATAGTATATAGTAAACAACTTAACTAGCTATTATAAAAAGCAGGTATACTTTTATAATTAAAACTTTTATTTTTAATAACTTTAAGTTAAAAACAAAAAAAGAAAATAAACTTAAAACTAAGTTATTTATTAATTTTTTAGCTACTTTTATAGCTTTAATAACTTTTGCTAAAAATATAGCTAATTAAGCTTATTTTTTTATAAAAAACTAAACTTTTACTTTAGCTAACTTAATTGCTTAAACTTTTTAAGCTATTTTTACTAAGTTTTAATAACTATAAAAAACGCTAAACTAATTAAAAGCTACTAATATTAAATAAAGCTATATTAAAACTTTTGCTAATTATAGCTTTACTTTAGCTAATAGCATTTTTGCTACTAATAGGATTTTTATAATATAAAGCCTAGTAGCTAATAAATTTCTTTAACTAATTACTACTTTTATTAATGTTTTAAACTTTAAATATAAAAAAAAAGCTTAGTTATAAAGTTTAAAGCTTTTAATTTTTAATAAAAAATTTAATAACTTTAATAGCTAAGCTTATATGCTAGCTTTTAAATTTAATACTAATACTTATACTTTTTAATTTAAAAAATAGCGCTTAAGCTATATGTTTGCTTATTTTTTTAGTTTATTTTAAAAATAAGTAAAAGTGCACTTTAGCGGTTAAAACTATTAGCAAAGCTTTAATAATATTATTAAAATAATTTATAAATTAGTAAACTTAAAAAAAAGTACTTTATAAAAGCTAAATATTATAAAATTTAAAAATTACTATATTTAAAATATATAAACTTTTATTAGCTATTTTATTACTTTTAACATTTAAGCTTAAACTTTTTTATTTTTTTTAAAAAAAAGCTTTTACTAATATATTACTATTTAGCTAAAAAAGATTTTTTATATTTATGCTAAAGACTTTTTTATTTTTTATAAAACCTTTTATACTTATTTTTAAAAACAGTATACTAATAAGCATATTAAAAAAAACAATATGCTAATAAAGCTTAGCAAGCTAGCAATGCTTATAAAAATACTTTTTTGAAAGTTAAGCTAATTAATAGTTTAGCTAAACTTACTATATATAAACTATTTTTTAATATTTAAAAAAAAGTTTATTAAAAAAATAATATTTGCTTTAATTATAGTAAAAAAGGTTATATAATTAAAAATTGCTTTTAACTTTAAATAAGCGCTTTTTTTGCTACTATTAAAAAAGCTAAAAAAGCTATTGCTATAAAAAAAATAGCAAATTTAAAAACTTTATTTTTTAATAGGTTAAAAAACTAGCCTAGCTGCTTTAAGTTTTTATAATAGCTTATATATTTATTATAGCTTAATTAAGTAGTAAAAATAAAACTATTAAATTTAAATATTTTATTTAGATTTAAATTAATAGCTTTAAAATATAAACTATTACTTTATATAATATTAAAGTAAATGTTTACTTTTTTATTAATACTTTATTAGCTTTATTATTTTATAAGTAACTTAAAGCTTTATTAACTTGCTTAAAAAAGCTTATTTAACTTTTTAATTATAAAAGCTAACTTATTAATATTATTTTTTAAACGCTAATAGCTAGCTTAAAAATTAATAGCTGTTAATTTATTAATTAAACTTTTTAAGTTACTAATATTAGTAATAAAGTTATTATTAGTTTATAATAAATAGCTAAACATTTTATTACTTTAAATTATAAGCACTGCTAATTATTATAGTTTAAAAAAACTTTACTTTTTACTATATACTTGCTTATAATTTTTTTAATAAAAAAAAATTTAATTATATTAGCTAAGCAACTTGCTTACTAGTAAAATATTAACTGCTAAAATATTAAACTAAATTAGTACTACTAGCTATTATAATATAATAAGCTTTTTATTTACTTTATTATAGCTACTATTTAATTTTTTAACTTAATTAATAAAAATAATTAAAAAGCTATTATTTTAATTATTATATTAATTTAGTACTTTATATACTTTTAAAAATAAAAGTTTTTAAAATTATTAAATTTTAGTAAGCTAATACTTATTAAATATATAAAGCAACTTTAAAGCTTATTAGCTTAAGTTAATGCTTTTTTTTAACTATAAGCTTT
Source organism: Poronia punctata (assembly GCA_022579005.1). Classification (NCBI taxonomy): domain Eukaryota; kingdom Fungi; phylum Ascomycota; class Sordariomycetes; order Xylariales; family Xylariaceae; genus Poronia; species Poronia punctata. The sequence goes on from MU401686.1 coordinate 14,671, forward strand.
ATTAAGTTTTTTGCTAATAAAGACTTAAAATATGTTGTTTAAGTATATTAGTTAATTTTATTTTAACTAGCTAACTTAAAAAGCTTTTTTTAAAAAAAAGCTAATACTTAGCTTTTTTTTTACTTTAGCTTTAACGTAAAATTAAAACTAACTAATAAAGTGCTTTTTATTAGTTTTTTTAAGTTTTAAATATTAGTTAAATATATTTTTTAAAAAAACAAAACTATAAACAAACTTTTTGCTTTTAGTTTTATTAAACTTTATATAAAACTTTATATAGCTTTTATACTTTTTACTTTAAAACTAAAGTTTATTAAAAAATAGTTTTATATTAACTACTATTAGTAAAATTATTACTTTAAAAATTATATTATTATTATTTTAAATATTAATAAAACTATTTTTAATTACTATAATGCTTACTATATATTAAAGTTTAATATTATTAAAGCTTTTTATTGCTTATAAATAATTTTGTTTTTAAAACATTTAATTGCTTTTTATACTTATATAAATATATATTAATAAAAAGTTTTACTATTTAAATTAAAAATAAAACTAGTTTAGTAGTAGTTTTTTATTAATACTTAATTATAAGATTTATTTAATTAATACGCTAGCGCTTATATTAATAATATTTTAGTTTATTTATAAAAAAAGCTTTAATATTAAAAAAATTATAAAAACGTTATTTGCTGCTTATTTACTACTAGCTTATAAAATAATATTAATAAGTTTTAATTTAATGCTTAAAAAATTAATTATTTAAATATAATTATTAAAGTAAGCAAAAATATTTTTATTAACGTAGCTAAAATTAAAGCTATTATAAAATAAAAGTTTTTAAAACTTTATAATATAATTATTGTTTACTTATTTTTTAGCTTTTATAATTACGTTTATATATTTATTTATTATACTAATAAAGCTACTAAGCTATTAAATTAACTTTTTTAAAAAAGTAAACTATTTATTTTAAGCTTTAAATAAAAAGCTTTTTTTAATTAACTTAAAAAGCTACCTTATACTATACTAGTACTTGCTTTTTTTTAACTTAGTTTTTTTATATAAGTAAAAGCTAACATATTTTATAATGCTACTAGCAGCATTATTTTTTAATTATAACTTAATAAAAAATAAAAGCTTATTAGTTATTTTTTTAAAACTATAATACTTAGAAAATGCGCTTATTTAATATAAAACCAAGAATTTTAATAATAGTTTAAATTTTTAATTACCTTTATAATAAGCTACTAAGTACTAAAATTATTATTCTTATTAACTACTAAGCTTTAATTTATTTTTTAATTAAGCGCTACTTAAAGTTTTATTAAGTAGCTTAGCTAAACTTTTTATATAAGTTTACTATTAAGTAAAAGTACTAGTTAAAAAAAAATTATAATTGCTAATATATTATTTTATAAAACAATTAACTTTTTTATTATTAAAGCTTATAAAAAAGAAAATTAAATCCTTACTTTCATTTTTTTAAAAAGTATTGCAAGCTTTTGCTTTTAACTTATAATTGCTTTTATTAAAGTTTAAATACTTTTTGTGCCTTTGTTTTTAATAATAATTAAAAAATTAAAGCTAGTTAACTTAATTATTAAAAAAACTAACTTTAAAAACTAAGTACTTATAAAAAAAACCTAGTTATTTTTACTACTACTTAAAATAGTTTAATATTTTTTTAAATAGCTTTAATTTAAAAAGCTTATATATTTAAGTTATAAGCTTATAGCAGCTAAAATAAAATAATTTAAGCTTTACTAATTAATTATTATTAGTTTAATTTTAAAAAAAATACTTAGTAGTATATTTATAACTACTAAAATTGTTAATATAATAAAAACTTATATAATAAAATACTAAGCTTGCTATACTTATTACCTTTTTTTTAATATATATAAAATATTATAATAGTTAATAAAAAAAATATGCTAAAAAATAAATATAGTTATAATTATATATAGTACTTTATTAATAAGTTTAGTTGCTTAATTGCTACTATTTTAAGTAAAAAAACTAATATTGCTAAAATGCTAGCTAAAAAGTACTATTACTACTTATATTAATTTTTTAGCTTTTTAAAAACTTAAATTAGTAATAATAAAAAATAGTTTATTTTATGCTTAATAAAAGCTTTAAATATTTTAATAAGCACTAAATATTATTAAAGCAGCTTTAATTACTTTTAAACTTAAAGCGTTATTAAAGTTATTAATTATAAGTTAAATTAACGCTTTTGCTTTTATACTAACTAATTTTAAAATAATTAAAATAATTATATTACTGCTTTTAATTTTGCTTATAACTTATTATATTATTTATTATTAAATATAAGCTTTTTAAAAGTAGCTTTTAAAGTTAAGCTATATATTAATTTAATACTTTTAGTACTACTTAATAATATAATTAATAAGCTAGCTAAGTATATAGTAAAGTTAATAAAGCAAACTTAAAAAGTTTAAAACCTAGCTTATAAATTTGTTAAAAAACTTAAAAATAATAAAAAGTTTAAGCTAATAAAAAAAAATAAAAAGTAAACTTTTTTATTTATAACTAAGTTTTTTTTTTAAAAAAAAAGGTTTTATTATAATAGCTTTTATTACTTATATGAATTTTTAGTAAATTAATTTATTTAAAATCTTTAAAAAAAAGCTATAATTATATTTTAAATTTGCTACTAATTTATAAAATATAAAACCTTTTTTATATTAATTAACTATATAAAGCTTTTAATAACTTTTTACTTTAGTAAATCTAATTTTTTTAAAAAACTTTAAAAAATTAAAAACAAGCTTAAATATAAAAAATAAAAAGTTTTAACATTTAAGCTTTTTAAGCGCTATAAGCATTTTTAATACTAAGCAAACTAAATTAAATATAATTTAAATAATATTTAGTACTTTATTAATAACTTTAAAAATATACTAATAGCTTTAAAAAACCTTTATAATAGCTACTTTTTAGCTTTTAAACTTTTAGTATATTTTAATAAATAGCTATACGTTATAATAGCAAATATAATACTAAAAAACTACTTAAATAACTTTAAAACTATTTATAAAAGCAAGCAACTTATTATAAAATACTATACTTAAGCTTTAATATTTTATAAACTTTTAGCTTTTATTTACTTATTAGCTTTATTTAAATTAAAAATATAAAAATAAAAGTTTAATTTTAGTTATACTATATTTAATAAATTATTTATATTATGACTTATTTAAATTAACTTATAATTTAACATTTTTATTAAAGCAAAAAAAAGTTAGTAAAGTATAAAATTATAAAAAAAACTTACTATAAAGTATATAAGCATAGCAAATTGTTAAAAATATTGTTTGCGTTGCTATTAAATAAAAGAAAATGTTAGCTTTTAATAAAAAAAAGTATTAATTTTTTAAAAACCTTAGCAACTACTTTTTAAGCAAATAAAACCTTAGCTATAGCGCTTTATACTTTAGCTTTAGTTTTTAAAAAAAATAGTATAATAGTTAAGCTTATTAAGTTAAAGTTATATAACTTAAAAATAGTTATATAACTTATAAACTACGTATATTATTATATAGTAAGTTTAAAATAGTACTAAATATTACTTTTACTTAGCTAAACCTACTTAATAAAATAATTTAATTAGTTATTTACTTATATTTTTAGCTAAGTATTTATATATAAGTAATAAGAAAATAGATCTTAGCATAGCTAGTCTTTTTTTTTTTTAACTTAAAATCTTTTATATAGCGTTAATATATAGCTACTATGCTTTACTAATTATTATAATAATTACTAATTTTTATAAAGTAAACTTATTTAAATTATATTTATAGTATATAAAAGTTAAAAAGGCGCAAATATAATTATATAATAAAAAGTATATAATTAACTTATTTAAATTTAAAAGCTTTATAAAGCTAAAACTAAATAATAACCTTTTTTTAAAAAAGGGAATTATTGTTAGCATAGTATATTACTTAGTAAGCTAAGGTAGCAGTAGCACTAGCGCAAACGCAAGCAAAATAATAATAATAAGTAATATAAAAAATGAAATTAATATTAAAGCAAAATGTATAAAAATAAAAAAAGCATAAAGTATAAAAGCTAAAATAAGCTAAAACTATTTTAAACTAATGTAAAAAAATTAAGTTAAATATAAAATGAATATAAACTAAACTAAAAAGAACAAAAGAATTTAAACGCTATTATTTAATACTATTATATATACTTACTAAAGTTATAAAAATATAGAAAAACAAAAGGCTTAAGGAAAGAATGCTTAAAGTTAATATAGTATATATAATAAAAGCGTTAAAAGGTAAGTAGCTTATATATATAAGTTATTTAAAAGATTAAAAGTTAAAAAAAGCCTATAATATAAATAAATAAAAGTTTACTTTTTATACTTATAAAAGGCATTATATAATTAGCTAGTATAGCTAATATTAAACTAAATAAAAATAAATAAATAATAAATATATTATTTTTATTTAAGCTATAATAGCTAGTAGTTAAAGTACTAATTTAAATTAAAAAGTTAGTATTTAGCAAAAAATACTTTTAATAACTAGAAAGTATAAGTATATAAAAAAGAACTAGTATATAAGTATAAAGTGCTTTAAGCACTAAAAATATATAAACTTAACTAAAAATATTAGTAAAAGTATACTTAATTAATATATAGGCTTTATATAGTTAAGCCAAAGAATTTAAAGTACTTAAAGACTTTTTATAAGTAAAGGTATAAGGTTTATATATAATATAGTATAAAGTATAAATGAAAAATTTAATTATAAAATAAACAGTTAAATAAAGTACTAAGTATGCGTTTTTAAAAAACTTATAAAACCTTTAGCTAAATATAACTATAAAAGCTAAAAGTACTAGTTATTTTAAGCTATTTCTTATACTTATTTTATTTTCTATACTAGTAAAAAGAAATCTAATTATTTTTGCTTAGTTTATAATGTTTAAATTTAATTTAAAAGTAAAGTTTTATTTTTATATATTTTATTTTATATTATAAAAGTTAAAAAGCCTTTATTATAGTATTTAAACTGTTTAGCTTTAATAAAAAGTATATAATAAATAATAAGTTTATATTAAAAGTAATTAAACAATTTTTATTAAAGTAAAAAAGCGTTTAGTATATATTAGCAAATTAAAAAATAATTAATTTAATATTAAAAAAATACGCAAAGCTTATTTTAAAAAATATAATATATATAGCATATTAATTATAAAACTAACTATATACTTTATAAATTATACTAAATTTATTTTAAGTTTATTAATAATAAAGTTATATATAATAACTATAAAAAAAAGTATATACTTATTATAAAGCATGCATACTACGTATTATTTATATAGTACTAGGTAAAAACACTTTTAAGTTGTTTAATAATTATAATATTAAAAATAAAGCTAAAATAAAAAGTGCGCAATATTAAAAAAGTAAAATGTATAAAGCACATTTTACTTTTTGCTTAATTAAGTAGTAAGTATAATTTACTTTATAGCTATTATAAATAAAGCGCAAGTTAAACTACTTAACTAATATATAACTAAAATAAATATAAGTGTTGCTTAACTATTTGTTTAAAGAGAACTCCTTTTATCGCGCTAAGAGTACTTAGATAATATAAATGTAAACCAATTAAAAACGCTGCTAGAAGGTATATAATTTATCCCTGTTGTTCTACTAAATCTGCCCAATGCCCGAGGTACTAGCATGCATTATGTTAAAACTAAGCAGATTAGCTAAATTGTATGTATTAATTAATATACGCATAAAGAGGGAAATCTTTTGTTTACTACAAAATTCTTTTATATTAAATAAATAAAGAAAGACTTCTTATAAAAGCACTTTTTTTTTATAGTAGTCTTTATTATAGCTATATAACTTTTATTATATAAGCATTATATTAATTTTTATTATTTTATAACTTATTAGTTTTAATATACTTTTTAAAAATAAGCTACTATATTAGTTTATTTTATAGCTATAAATAATACTTTTAATTTATAGTATTATAGCTTTTATAATAATAGTTATAAATATTTAAATTTTTTTAATTTTCTTTTTAATCTTTTTGCACTATTATAATAATTAGCTAGTTAGTTTTAGTTTAAATAGCTTTAATATTAACTAAATTAATTTGCTTTAAAAAGCTTACTTACTTATTTTATACTAAAAACTTTATAAAACTATTAGCTATTATTAAATTTATTAGTATATAAACTATTTAAAGCGTTTTATAAATTACCTTTTAATATAACTAGTAATTATATATATTAATATATTATAATTTTATTTTAAGTGTTGCAATATTTTTATTTATTAAATTAATAGTTAATAATTATTATATTAAATAATAATGTGCTTTTATTTTAAATTAATACTAAGCTTATTAATAAGTTAGCTAATAAATATAGCTTTTTTTATAGCTTAAGCTAATATAAAAAGTTTTACTTTAGTAGTAAAAGTAATAACAATATTTTATTTATTTGCTCTTTATTTAATAAAACTATTAAAAAAAGCATAGTTTATACTTATAAGCTTTTTTAGTAAATAATATTGTTAATAAATAATAAATTGCTAACTACTTTAAGCCTATTTTTAGTTTTAAATTATAAAGCAAAGCTTTAATTTACTTAAAAATAGTTTAAAACTTAGTTAGTAGCAGTATAATAAGTAAGTAAAAAGTTATTACTAAAGTATAAAAGTTATAAAGTAGCAAAAGTAATATTTAATTTAATAATAATTATAATGTTAGTCCGGCTAGGGATAAATGTGATTATAACATATTACTACTTATAGTACTATATTAAACTTAATTTTTTTAAAAGAAAAAAAAAGTTAAAAGGACTACCTATAGCTAGGTTTAAATAGCCTGCAGTACAAGGGCTACTTAGACCTACTACGTACTAAGTTCGTAAAGGTAGCGTACCTTTTATAACCAAAGTACATAGCAAGTATGCACTTATAATTAGCTTATACGTACATATTTATTTTTTTAGTGTTTACTTTTATTAAAGAATACAATATAGTTTATATTAATGCAGCTAATATAGTTAATTAGTAAAAGGGTATTAAAAGAAATTCTAACACTTGCTATTTTTCTTTTAACTACATTTTCATTTTTTTTTTCTATTATTAACTTTTAAGCAATTTATTATTACTTTAATACGCATTTGCATTTAATTTATTATAATAAAAAACTTAAGTATTAAATTAAAAGCTTTTTTTGTAAACAAATCTGTAAAGCTATTTTTTTTATTAATTTAATATACTTTTATAATTTTTTTACGCTTATAAAATTTTTATAGCAATATAATATTAATTATAAAGCGTTTTTTACTTATACTTTTAAGCTTTATAAGATATTAGTAAAGCAACTTAAAATTAGTACAAAGTACTAAAAAAGTTAAAAGTAATTTAAGTACCTTAGTAATTAAGTATAAAGTAGTATATAAAGTAATTATATTATTTACTTTATTAACTATATTATATAGTTTGCTAGCAAAAATTAACTAAGTAATGTGCTTATACTTACTTAAATTTTAGTAAATAATATTGCTAGTAATTTTATACTTATCTTACTTATAATTTAATATTAATTTATTAACAAAAATAATAAAAAACTAATTTAAAAGCTTAAGTTAATATTATTAGCAAATAATCTATTAGTAAAAATAAACAGCTTTGCTTTTAATAAGTTTAATAAAATATAAGTTAATTTATAGTATTTATTTTTGATTTACTAGTTAATTTGCTTATTTAACGCTTAAATATTGTTTTTAATAAATTAAATAACCTATATAGCTATTAATAAGTTAAATATAGCCTTAAGTTAACAAATACTACTAATATATATACTACGTACTTTTTAGCTAATATATTGCTAAAAAGCATTTAGTAAATTAAAGTTAATTTAAATTAAATCTTTTACTTATTTTTTTTATATAAAAATTATATTATTATTTTAAAAAGTAATCTTTATACTATTAAACTTAATTACTTATTGTTTGCTTAAGTATTGCTTTAGTTTTGCTTTAAATTTAGCTTTAAAAAGTTTAGTCTTTTTTTTAGTTAAAAATATAAGTATAGCAAATAATAAAGTATTATTTATTTATAGCGTAATAATACTAAATTCATTACGTTTACTTTTTATAAATAAAAAGCAAAGGTTATAAGTTAAAGTTATTATATTAAGTTAATTTTAATAATATTTATAATAAGTTTAAAACTAGTATAAACTTAATTTAGTTAAATTATAAAAAAAGTAAAGCAATTAAAGAATAGTACTTTTAAAATATTTCTTTTTAAGTTTAATTAGTGAACGTATATAAATTATTTAAAAAAGTAGTTCTTTGCTTATATATATGCCTACGTAATGTTTTTTAGCTTACTATAAGCGTTATAGTTTTAAATTAAAAACAAGCTAAAAATAAAAATAACTTATTAACTTATTTACTAAATAGTAAAAGCTTAACATAAAACTATTTTTTTTTATTATTATTATAGCCTTAAATAATAAGTTACAATTTTTTATAAAGCTAAGTAATCTTGCTTTTAATCTTGCATACTATATAAAAAAAAATAGCTTAATATTTAAATGCCTTTTAAAGTTAAATTAAACAAACTTAAATACTTTTATTATATAATTTTAAGCATAATTAAAAATCCGCTTTTTTTTTATGTTTAAATACGTTTTTAATACTATAACATACGCAAACTATACTATTATAAAGTACTAAAATATAGCAATTATATTTTTTTATAGTTTTTTATAAAGGTAGCAAATAACTACTAAAGTAGTTAAAAGTTAAAAGTTTTTTACTTTTAGTATATTTTAATTTATACTTGCTTTATTATTAGTTTAATTTAAGTTTGCTAGCAATTTAATAGCGCGTTAATAAAGCTTTACTTAAATATAATAAAACTTTATTAGTTTATTAACTATATTAATAATAATATTTTTACTTTTAATTATATAAACTTTAAATAAACTATTTTATTTTTACTTTTTTTGCTAAATAAAAACTTTACTTTATAAAAAAAAAAAAAAAAGTAAATTAAGGCTATTTTAAGTATAAAGCGCACAAAATATATTTAATTTTGCTTTTTTAATTTAAATAGCTTTTATAGCTTTTTAAATCGCTTTTATATGCTAAATAATTTTAAATAATAGTAGTAAATTATAATTAATTTATAAGTAGGTTTTAAATACTAATAAAGTAAAAACTAGTTTATTAAAGCCTGCTATATTATTTAATACTTTTATAGCTATTTGCAAAATTAATTTATTATTATTTTAATAGCTAATTTCTTTTTTAATAATATTAAAAGTATAGCGTAAAAAAAATATGCGCGTTTAATTTTGCTAAGTACTTAATATGCTTTAATAAGCATTTTTTTATAAATAATTTTTATAATCTTAGTACTAATATAAAACTTTTTTAAAATAAAGTTAATACTAAACTTATAAACTATATAATTAAGCAGTTTTTAGTAAACGTTAATCTAGCACTTATAAAGTATATTTTACGCTTTATATGCTTTTATTAATTAAATAAAAGTTATAGCTTAAAATAATATAGCTAAATTAATAACGTAAAAAACTTATTTATTATTAATTTAAATAACGTTAATAATAACTTTATAGTTAAATTTATAGTTATTTTTTAAAGTAAATTTAAAACGTTTTAGTGCTAGGTTATATATTTAGCAATAGTAACAAAATTTTTAATTTTTTTTTAAAATAAAATAATTAACCTTATAACTTATAATAGTTAATATTTACTTTAGTTTTACTACTTAAAAGTACTTAAATTATTTATAAAGCTAGTATAACTTAGTTTTAATAAAGTATATAATAGCTTTATAAAAGTATATATTAAAAAATAATCATTTTTATTTATAAATAACAAGTATTGTATTACTATTGCTTTAAATAATAACATTTTTAGTATTATTAAAATAAGCACTAACGCAATTAGTATTATATAGCAAAAATAACAAAAAAGTAAGTATATTTAAAATATAATACGTTATTATACTAAAAAGGTTTTATATTTAAATTATGCTAATATTTTTAATAATACTGCTATTGTTAAATTTAATATAAACTTTGCTTAGTTTTTATACTATATTTGCTTTTAAATTTAAATGTAAATATGCTTTTAATTGCGCTTTTTTAATAGTTAAGTAATTAAAAGCACTTATATTTTATAATTTGCTTTAATATTTTGTTTAATATAAAGTTTTTAAAATAAATTAGTTTAATAAAGTTTTAGCTTTAGTTTGCTATATATTTTTGCTTATAACGTAATATATATAAGCAGCGTTTATTAAAAACTAAGTAAACTTTTTTGCTATTTTTTTATTAATATTGTTTTATTTTACGTTTAAATTAAAAACAAGTTTAAAAATACTTTTTACTTTTATTAAATACTAAAAAAATTTCTTAATACTTAGCTTACATTTATTAATTATTTTAAAAGTAGTAAAATATTGTTGCTTTAACTTATAACGTTTATTTATTAAGTAGTTTATTAATTTATAGCCTTTTTTACTATATATAAAGCACTTAAACCCCATTTTTAATATATTTAATTTAAGTTTAAAACAAAAGTAATATAGTATTAAAATATTTTTATTATAATTGTAATTATTATACTTATAATTTATATAAAATGCAATACTGCTTTTGCTATTATTTACTACTTATAAACATGCTTAAAAGTTAAAAAACAAAATTTTAAATATTAGTTTTTAATAAATAAGTACTATATTAAACTTAAAAACACTTTTATATATATATACTATATTTATTACTAAATAAATTTTATTTTAATATATAACGCTAAGTGCTTACTAACCTTTTATAATCTTATTAATTATAATATTAAAAGCTTTTATAAAGGTTTTTTTTAAGTTTTAATTATAAATATTTTAATATATAATTATTATTTAGTTAATAAAGTATTAAAACTAATTTATAGTGTTATTAAAATATAAATCTAACTTAAAGTATATTTTTTATTAAGTTTTATTTAAACCTATTTGCTAAATAAAGTACTACTTAGCATAATTATTTAAAATTATTAAAAATATAGCCTAGTATTAGTTTTTAAATATTTTAATTTAGCAGCATATATTAATAAATATTTATACTTTATTATATAATAAGTTATAAGGCTTTTTTATATAGTTATAGTTTTTTTACTATATTTTTATAAATATAGCAATTTTATTTAATATAAAAGAAGTATTATTTATTAAACATATTAAAAGTAGTTAATAAAGCAAAATATAATTAAAATTATAAAAATTTAAAAATAATAATAAAAAGTCTTTAAACTTAATAGTAAAAATAAAAGCAAGTTGCTACTAAAGCGCTAACTAATTAATTATAAGTTAAAAAGTATATATAAAAATAAATATAAAAGTAGTTTAAAAAGCTTAAAGTACTTATGCTTACACTTTTAGTTTAGGTGCTAGTATTTTAAAATATGCTTTTAAATTAAGTATATTTTAATATATATACTTTTTATTTTTAAAAGTAAATAAAAAAGTTATACTAAGCTTTTTACTTTTATATAAAAATATATATAAAAAGTACTAAAGTTTTTTAATTATTATATTGCTATATATAATTGCTAGTAATTAGTTACTAATAACAGCTTAACTTTTAATTACGCTATTATTAATACTTTTTTAGTTTAGTACTAGTAGTAATAAACGTTAAACTATACGTATAATAAAGTTAAAATCTTGTTATATTTAGTACTTAAAATCTTATTAAAAAGCTTAAAAGAAATCTTTGCTATTAAAGTTAATATATACGTACTTAGTTATTTTAAATAAAATATATATATTTACTTTATTTTTTACTAGCGTTTTAAAGTTAAGATTTTTAATACCTTAATAATTAAAAATAATATGCTTTTTTAAAAAATAAGGTATTATTTTTGTTTTTTTAAATATTTAAATTTAATTAAAATCTTTATTTTAAGTATTATAAAAGTAATATAATCTTGCTTATTATATACGCAAGACCTTTTATTAAATTTAGTTTTTTAGTCTTTTTAAAAAAAGCTAAAGCTATATAAAGTTAATGCTATAGTAAATAAGTGCTAATTAGTTTTTAAATTAACATAAAGTTAAAAGTAGTAATAAAAATGCTTACTATTTTTTATTTTGTTAATATATAACTTATAAAACGCTTACTATAATTTAGTATAGCTTTTTTTGCTTACTTAATTTTGTTTAAGTAATTATATAGTTAATTTAAGTTAAATTTTTTATTTATTATTTACTTAATTTAGTAACGTCTTAAAAGCAATATAAAGCTAATATAACTTTAAGTTAAATAAAAAATAAGTATATTAGTAGTTTTTGTTTTTAAACCTTGCTTTTTTATAGTTATTAATTTAACTACTAATTAGTATTAGTCTAGCTAAAAATAAATATAATTATAATACGTTACTACTTATAATACTATATTAAACTTAATTCTTTTTAAAAAGAAAAAAAGTTAAAAGGACTACTTATAGCTAGGTTTAAATAGCTTACAATATAAGGGCTACTTAGACCTACTACGTATTAAGTATATAAAGGTAGCGTACCTTTTATAACTAAAGTATATAGCAAGTATACACTTATAATTAGCTTACACGTATACATTTATTCCTTTAGTATTCACTCCTATTAAAAAATACAATACAATTTATATTAATATAGCTAATGTAGTTAATTAGTAAAGGGGTATTAAAAGGGATTCTAACATATAATATATATAATAATTTTAATTTTATATTAATAATAATAAACTTTTTAATAAGTAGTAGTTTTTCTATTTAAAAGTAACTTAATAAAATTTTTAAAAGTTAATAACATCTTGCTAAAAAGGTTACTTAACTTATATTTTCTTTTTATATATATATCTTAAAATAGCTAAATTAAACTTTATTTATAGTTTTAAATAGTTTTTATACTTAAAAAATACTTTAATTTATAGTATCTAGTTAGTTAATATTTATTTTTAAGCTTTTTATAGCTATAAAAGCATTAGGTTTATAAGCTTTCTAATAAGCAAGCATAAAGTTATTAATATATATAAATAATAATATTTTATTTTTAAAAATATATAAAGTTATTAAGCACTACCTTTAATTTAAGCTTTAAAAAAGTTAATATAAGCTTTTTTGCTATAGTAAAAGTAATCTTTATAATTTATAAAAGGTTTTTAAAAAGCGCAATTTTTTTATAGCTATAAATTATTTTTATATAAATTAGTTTTTAAAGCAATATGTTAATAAAAGCGTTAATTATATTATTTTATTTTATTTTACAGTTAACCTTAACTATAATAGTACCTAGTATTTTAAAAAGCTTTTTAGCTAAAGTAAAAGTATATATGTTTTTATATTTATTTATAATTTATTAATTACTTTAAACTATTATTTATACTTTATATTTTAAATAAAAGTTTTTTATATTTAACTTATAAATATATACTTATATATTGTTTAATATTAAATAGTTTTTAGCTATATAAGTAAAAATCCTTTTAAAGCTTATTTATTTATAATTAACTAAGTAGTTATTTTTAGCTTTAAAAAACTTACTTTTTAAAAAATAAGTTTTAAGTTTTTTATATAATTATAAAAGCAGCAAAAGCTTGCTTTAATATAATAAAATATTTTTTTTAATTTTATATTTATAAAAAAACCATAGTAGCTAATTTATATAATTTCTTTTTCTTTTAAAAGTATTATTAAAGTAGTATAGTAAACGTTTAAGCGCTTTAGCTTTTATAGCTTTGCTTATTTATATACTATACGCTAATTTAAAAGTATATAAGCGTTTAGTATTAAACATAGCCTTTTAATATTTTATTTATTTATTATTATTAATATAAGCACTTTAGCTTAAATTTAATAGTTTAAGCAGCTTAGCAAAAAAAGCAAAAACGTTTTATTAACGCTTATACTTAAATAAAGTAAACAAACTATATTATTATACTTATTATTTACAAATATCTTTGCTTAGCAAGCTTTAAATAAAGCAAAAAGCTTATTATAATACTTATTAAAATTATCATTTTTAATTATTATAAGCATTACTGCGTTAAAAAAAAACTAAAAAAGTATAAAATATAATTAAAAATTTAAGTTAATATAAAGATAATTAGTCTTTTAAAGCTTATATGTTTTAATATTTTTAATACTATATTTATTAGTTACTTTGCCTTTAGCTTTTAAATATTATAGTATATATTTAAGTTTATTTTTACTTTTATAAAAGTTAGTATTTTAATATTATAATTTAAACTTAAAAATTAAGGTTTTATTTAAAAAACTTATAAAGAATTTATAATTAAGTATTTAAAGCTTATTTTTTAATTTATTAAGCTTTGTATTAAATATTTAGTTTTTATTAAATTTTATGTTTTTTGTTTAAATTACTTAATTAGTTAAAAGGTTTTAAATTTTATATATATTAGTTAACTTATTTAAGCTTTAAAATTTAGTTTTATAAAACAATTTTCTTCTTTAGCAATAAAAGCATAGGCTTTATATTTATAAATTTATAAATAGTTTAATATAAGCCTTTTAATTTTAATATAGGTATTTTAAAATATAAAATAAATAAAAAATTATTTATATAAGGTTTTTAGTAAAATATATATTTAAACATTTAGTTTAATAAATAAACTATAGGTTTATTAATTTAAACTTATAAGCTTTTTAAAAGTTTTATGCTAGTTTTTATATACTTAGTACGCTTTTTAATTATTTAACTAGATTATTTACTAATATTGTTTTAAGCTTAAGTATTAAGTGTTAAAACTTTTAATATAATAAATACTTTATTAACTAAGTAGTTTATAACTACTTATAATTATAAAAGTTATTTGTTTAATTTAATAAAAATAACTTATTTTTTATAAACTGCTTATATTCCTTTTTACAAAATACTTAAATAAAGTTTTTAATATTTTTATATTAAAGCTTTATAAATAGTAATTAAATATATACTTAAAATACTGTTTAGTTATTAAAAGTATTAATAGTTTACTTTTAAAACTTTTGTTATAAAAATGCTAATTTATAGCAATTTGCTTAAATAAATAATTTAGTTAGTTTTTAAAAGCTTTATTAATTTAGTTTTTAAGTTTTATATATATATACTTCAAGCAATTTGTTAATTTAATACTTTAGCTTAAAACTTTTTTACTTTTTTCTTTTTTTACTTAGCTAATTAAATACTATAGTATTTTAAAACTTAGGTAGCTAAGCTAAAAATACTTTTAAAAAAGATCTGCTTTAATAGCAAGCTATTTAGTATATTTTGTTTACATATTTTTTTAAATATTAAAAAAGCTTTATTTATATTTAATAGTAAATATTTTAAAACATATTAACTATATTTATTTTGTAGTTAGCATAATATTAAGCTATTTAGTGTTTTTAAATAGCTTTTTAGTAATTGTATATTTTATTAAATTTCCTTAAAGTAAAAATGCAAAAAGAAAAATGTTTATTGCTAAAGTTTTATAGTAAGCTATATTTTTAAGCTTTAGTATAAGTAATTTTTTAGTTTTTTAAGCTTTTATACTTACTTTTTTTATAAGCTTATATAATTATAATAAAGTTTTTAGCTTAAAATAAGTTTTTTTTAAAGCACTTTTAGTATTATAAAAGCGCTTAATTTTATTAAAAATATATAGTATATACGTTAAGTTAAATATTACTAAGTTTTTAAATAAGTATAGTTCTTATATAAGCTTTTTTAATATTTTAAAGCTTATATGTATAAGAACGTGTTTTAGTTATACTTTGTTTTATAAGCTATTAATTAATTTTACTTTTTTCTAATTACCTTTTATTTTTTTAATAGCTTTAATTTTCTTTTTAAAGTTTAAATTATATTTAATTTTAAACTTAATAAAGTTTTTATACTTTAAGCTTTTAGTAAGGCTTTTTTTAAAGCTTTAAAAATATATACTAATATTTAAAAAGGTTATAATAGCATTTATATACTAAGTATACTTTTTTTAAGTTATAAATATTTTTTTAGTTTATTTTAATAAGTTAGTAGTTTTTTTAGCAAGCAGCTTTTTTGCTTTAGCTAAAATTTATAATATAAAAAAATTATTTTTATTTTTTGCTTATAAAAAGAGTGCTTAATAATAATAAAACAATATTTTTACTTTTTAACTTTTAAGCTTAGTTTTTTATTTTTGTTTATTAAATATTATAAAAAACCTTTTTATTATTTTTCTTCTTAAAGCTTTTAGTTAGTTATTGCTTATATTTAAAGGTTAGCAGCTAATTTTAAGTAATAAAGTTTTCTTTTATATATTTGCCTTTTATATATAATTTTAAAAGAGTTATGTTAATATTTATATTTATTACTAAAAGCTTTAAAAAGTTGTTAAAAAAGAAAATAAGTGCTAAGTAATTTATTAAGTTTATATTTTTTAAATTATAAAATATAGTATTTTTACTTTATAATAAGTTTTTAAACATTTTTTATTAGTTTTTTTATATCTTCTTTAATAAAGTTAAAAACGTTTACCTAAGTAATAGCTAGCAATATTTTAGTTATAAGTTTACTAACTTTTTAAAAGTTATTATACTATATATTTACTTTTTTATTATATTTTATATAAAAAGCCTTATAGTTTTTAAATATAGTATTACTTATTTAACTTTTTAAGTTTGCTATTTTTTTAATAAGTTTTTTTTAAGCTTTAATACTTTATTTATATTTATTTTTAAAAAAAATATCAGTTAATTTAAACTTTTTAATAAAATTAAAAAAGGTTTTTTAAAACATTTTTAATATTAACTTATTTGTTTTTATTTAAAGTTAAAGTATTTTTAGTTATATTAAAATTTAAATCTAGCTTTTTTAATAGCAAAGGTTATAAATCTTTTATTAAGTTTAGTAATATTAACAAGTTTAAGTTATTTAAGCTATAGCCTTTTATCTTTTAAGTTAATATATTACTATAGCTATAAAGCTAAAGCTTTTATTTTAAATTTTTTATTTTAATAATAAAAATCTTTTAAGCAAAATAGTTTAACTTTATTAGCTAATGCTATTTTTGCTAAGTAGCTATAACTATTATAATATAATAGTAATAATAAGCGTAATAAAACTTTTAATTATTAAAACTAAGCAAATTAGCTAAATTATATATAATAATTAATATATGCATAAAAAGAAACTTTTTGTTTTACTATAAAAGCTTTTAATACTAAATAAGCAAAAAAAAAACCTTTTATAAGAAAACCTTTTTTTTATAGTAGTTTTTATTACAGCTGTATAACTTTTACTATATAGGTATTATATTGATCTTTATTATCTTATAACTTGTTAGTTTTAATACATTAGAGTTATATAGAGGCATATTACACTTATTATAGCTAAACAAGGTACTTTCTCTTTTTTTTGTTACCTATTCCCGTGAGTAGGTCTTTTAACAACAAAATTACATCAATAGATAGGTAAAAGCTAGGGCTATTTAATGATGTTTTTTTTTTCATGTTATTGTAATTATGCAACCAATTAAAGAAGAAAAACGATTTAGTGTTACTTTATACTTATAATGTCACTAACTAATTTAGGGGTTATATAAAGACCTTATTTTATATTTATAAACCGATATAAAGAAGTTCTCTTTAAATAGATAAAGGTTAAAGAACGTATAGTTATAAACTAGTTATATATATATATTAATTAATCTTATATGTTTAATATATATACTAGCTATGCTAATCTTAGCACCGTTTTTTTTATTATTTTCTACTTTGCTAAATATAGTTAATATAATTTATTAAATATATATAATAAAGTATAAAGCTAAAATACTAGTTTTTAAAAGTAATTAAAAAGTAAAGAAATAATAATATATAAAACTAATAATAAAAGATTTTATTTTTTAAGTTATGTTTGTTTTTATTTAATTAAAAATTACTATAAAGCTGCAATTTCTTTTTAGTTTTTATATAAAGCTGTTTAATTTAATTAAAATTAAAAAGGCTAAAGCAAACTTTACTAGTATATAAGCTATAAGTTAGCTACTATATAGCTAATAAGTACCTTGTTTACTTAGCTATATTAGCTTAACTCTTGCAGCTTTAACAGCTTAAGCTACGTTTTTAATTATAGTATTATTATTAATATTTTAATAATAATAATTAGTTATAGCTAAAAGTAATTAATAAAACCTTATAAGTAGTTAATATACTTATAAATTTAATATTAAATAATAAAGGTTTAAAGTTATTAATATTTAAAAAGTACTTAAGCTATTTATAATAAATAAATTTAATTAATTTAAAAATAATATAGTATTAATAATTATATAACTAGTTATAACTAAAGTATATAAATAATAAGAAAATTAATTTAAATAATTAATAAAGATTTATATGCTATTATTTAAACGTTATTTTTACTATAAAATAAAAATATAATTTATTTTATTTTATATAAGTATATTAAATCTAATAAATTATTAAACTAAACATAATTAATAAAATGCTTATATAGTTAAAAAAATTATAATATAAATACTTTTTGTTTTTTAAAAAATAACCTTTTATTAAAAGGTTTTCTTTTATCTATTTATTATAAAAAATTGTAATAGAAAATAATCCTTTTTTCAACATAATATAATTTATTATACATTTTCCTCCTAGTTGCTAAGTTTTAATCACTACTAGGTACTACTAAGTAGTACTAAACAAAGCTGCAAATCTTGACCACCTACCTAACGTAGGTTACCTCGACAGCCATCAGGCTGATATTTGGCAGCCGTGCCAGCCTTACAGAAATACATCATCTAAACATCCAGCGTGTATAGACCACCTCCACACCGTTTGCATTCCAGATCAGACTCCATCAAGGGAACATATCAATGTGGTTAATAGCCCCTGGTTCCATACTATTAGCACACGCTGTCCTCCTTTTTGTTGCTACCTAGGCCTCCCTTAGTCCTGGCAACCGCCTTCCTCTTTAACAGTGTTCATCTGCATATCTATCTATCTACATCGTCCATATTTTCTCCGGCGCCCAGGCGTTCAAGAATTCAGTACAGGCTTCCGCACAGCCTGTAAAAGATTGTTTAGTGTGTTACTTGTTGTCCCCATACTTGAAACCCCCACGACGGCGGGGCACAGGGCGTAGGAACAATCCCGCTGTCACAATAGCCTTTGCAATTCTAGGCGTGTACTGGTGCTAACGGAATGTATCTGTAGTTGTCACAAACATCAAAGCCATGTCCGACGCCATCAAGAGTAGCCGCGATGCTGCTGCTGAGGATCCGCTTGTTGCAGAGGAAGGCAATGATGAGGTGAGCCGTTCTAACTCCAACCTGCGTCTGCGTTGATCAGCTCCTGACAATAAGTCGGCAACGGACATAGTGGTCTAACACAGTTAAATTTTGTTGTTAGGAAGAAATCTCGGCAATGAAGCGCCGTGTTGCCGAGATGGAGCAAGAGGCGGCTAAGCTTCGTGAGTTACACGCAGCACTCGAGGAAAGAAATCAAGAAGCGTCGGACGACCGGAACGATATCGATAGCCGTAGTATCTTTGTGGGAAATGTAGACTACTCTGTCTCCCCTGAGGAGATACAGGCACATTTCCAAAGCTGCGGCTCCATCAACCGTGTGACCATCTTATTGGATAAGTTCACTGGTCAACCTAAAGGGTATGTCATTCTACCGAATTTCTCTTGCTTAATAGATACGGACCGGCACATGTTCCTTATTGTTTGCCCCTAGAGCACCACAACTAGAGCACACCAGGCTAACTATTATGTTACAGCTATGCATACGTCGAGTTTACAGAGCCTACTCTGGTTGCCCAAGCGCTTGTTCTCAACGATAGCGTTCTCAAGGGTAGAAACATTAAAGTCACTCCAAAGCGTACAAATATACCAGGCATGAGCCGTGGGCGCGGTCGCGGCCGGGGAGGCTTTGGAAGAGGCTACCATAGTGCGCGAGGGGGGTATGTCCCTCGGGGTGGGTATCGGGGTGGGTATCGTGGCAGAGGCAATGGGGGCTTTGCACCATATTAATTCATGATGGTCCTCAACGGTGCTTGTTCAGTAGGGACCAAGCACGTGCTTTAATCAGCCAAGATACGTCCTTGGGCAGCACGGGGCTCTCCGACCGGAACAACAAACTGTACTATCCAGACCAGTCTTTACCAGAAATGCTGACAGTGCGCTGTTATGGATCGCGTGCATACCACTGCATTTTACATCTAAGGCCTGTCAACATATTCCCTGCAACCTAACATGCCATGTTGGGTTTTGCACACGCAGCCAGGTCGGCGCACTGCGCAAATCTAGACGCCTCAGGTTGTGGATTGGACAGTCCTAATGCCTACCATATCAAGCAACGCTTGCAACGGTTCCTGATTTCTCTCTAGCTGCAGCAAAAGAACAAGTATCTAATGCCCTATCCTTGCTTAGGATAACTAATTAATACAAGGTGCCCTATAAAGATCACCTGGATAGATGGTGTGAATTTAGACCTTGGATGGCATAGCCTATGCCTGTTAACCAAGCGCTGGTGTCTTGAAAAGCTTTAGCTTGCATTCTGCTTAACCTTATACCTAGTATAAAACTTTGCTAGTAGCAATAAAGAGCTTTAATATAATAGTTAAACTATAAAAGAGAAAAAACAAAATAGTTTATATTAAAGGGTCCTTTATAGTTAAACTACTATATTTATTTATTACCTTTAAATTTTATTATATACTTTAACTTATTATATTATAATAAAACTAAAGGTTTTATATAAAGTATAATAGCCTTTTAATAAACTATTATCTTTATAATAAAAAAGGTTTAATAAAATAAAAAAATTAACTAAACTTTAAAGGCTTTATATTAATTTTAATTATATAAAGATATTTTAAAAAGTAAAGCTTTATATAATATAAAGTTAATAAATAGCTAAGTAACTTTTATAAAATAAAAAATAAAATAAAAGCTATATATATAATATAATATATTATAATAACTTAAAATAAGTTTAATTATAAGTAGATTAAATAAGCATAAATTAAATAAAATACTAGTATATTAAGTTAAATATTTAAATTATAAAGTAATTAACTTAAATTTTACTAGAATTTTTTTCCTATATTTTTAATTTATAAAAATTATTGTATTACTTTATAGTTTATTTTATTAAATAGTGCAATAAGTTAATTAAATTAATATAACTAAATATTAGTTATATTTTTTTTTTATTAGCAGCTAAGTATAAATTAAGAAATTATTATTTTTAAAAACTTTAAAACTTAACCTATACCTTTTTAAAGCTTAAAGCCTAACTAAAGTAATAAAGCAAAAAACTGTTTTTTAAAACTCTTTATATTATTACTAGGTTAAACCCTAGTTAAACTTATTTTCTAAGTTATTTTAATTAGAAAGGTAATTAAATTTTGTTGCTATGCTTTTTTACTTTAAAGAAAAAGATCTTATAAATAAGTTAAATTATCTTTTAAATAGCTATATTATTTACAATACTATTATATCTAAGTAGTAAATAAAAGTATTTATTTATAATCCTAACGTTTATAATTACCTTTTATTAAAGCTTAATTTATTTAAAACGCTTAACTATTTTTTATATATTATTTGCAAACAACTTGTTTTTATAGACTTATTACTACTATTATAAAATTCCGTAAAATATCTATTTTTTAAATTTATATTAAACGCTTTACTTTTTATATCTTATCCTTTATATAATCCTTTAAAGAATTTTCTGTATTTTAAGCCCTTCTTTAAAAACCTATTTAATTAAACTAGATTATATATAATAAGCGCTAAAAATGTTTAAAAATAAGAAAATAATAAAGCTAGTTTAAAGCAGCTAAAATAAAATAGAGTTATTAAAACTATTAACTACTTAGTAAATTAAGTAAAAAATATATTTACTAAACTATAAGATTTAAAAAATAATATAAAAATAATAATAAGTAAAATAAAATACACTAGTTTATTTAAGCTACTTAAAGCACGCTAGCAATACTAGTAGTAAATAAAACTATAAAGTAATATAGTAAATTTTATAAATTAATAATATATAAAGGATTTTAGTAGAGATTAAGTTAATTATATTATAAGGTAAGTAATTAGCTTAATATAGTAGTCCTTTACTTTATTTATACTTATTTAATTTATTTTTAATTAAACCTATTTTAGGTTTTTATTAAGTGTTATATTAAAAGCGGGCTATATAAAGAATTACCGTTAACTTTAATAGTTATAATTTTTAAGAGATTATATTAACTATATTTAGCAAAGTAAAAAATAATAAAAGAAATAGTGCTTTACGTAGTATAGCTAGTATATATATTAAATGTATAAAATTAATTGATATATATATATACAATTAGTTTATAAGTGTACGTTGTTTAACTTTTATAGTTAAACAATACTTGTATTTATTTTAGTTATATATATATTAAGTAGTTTAGTTTACGTTTTATTTATAATAGTTATAAAGTAAATTATACCTGCTGCTTAATTAAGTAGTAAGTAAAATATACTTTATATATTTTACTTTTTTTATATTAAACACCTTTTAATTTACCTTTATTTTTAATTTTATAATTATTAAATAACTTAAAGGTAGTTTTACTTAGTAATATATAAATAATATATAATGCATATATTTTATATTAAGTATACACTTTTTTTCTTAGTTATTATATATAACTTTATTATTAATAAACTTAAAATAATTATAGCGTAATATATAAAGCGCGTAGTTAATCTTTTAATTAATATACTATATATATTGTATTTTTTAAAATACGCTTTGCTTATTGTTTAAATGTAAAATTAATTATTACTTAATTTGCTAATATATATTAAATATTGGTTTATTTTAATAGTAATTATTAAATTACCTTTAGTATAAAGTTATTATCTATTATATATGTTTTATTTAAACTAAATATTTTTAGTATTATAATAAAGCCTTTTTAACTTTTATAGTATAAAAGAAAATATATAAAAATAAAACTTAACTTTTAAATTAAATTTAAATATAATAAATTAAGCATAACTAATAAAATTTCTTTTTAATAGTATATTAAGTAAATTATATATATAAAAAAGTAGCTTTAAGAAATTAATACTTTTAGCTTTTAAAATTATATTTAGCTAAAAGTTTTATAAAACTTTAAAAGCAATATATACTTAGTACTTTATTTAATTGCTTATTTTATAATTAAACGTTTTGTTTATACTTTATACTTTATTAAGTATAAACTTTATTTTTTCATTTTTAAAAAGCTTTTAAGTACTTTTAATTTTTTGGCTTAATTGTATAATATTTATATATTAGTTAAATATACTTTTATAAGCATTTTTAGTTAAGTTTATATATACTTAATATATAAAATAACTTATACTTATATATTAGTTTTTTAATATATTTATATTTTTTAGTTATTAAAAATCTTTTTTATTAAATATTAACTTTTTAGTTTAAATTGCTACTTTAATTGCTAATTACTATAACTTAAAAAATATGTTTATTATTTATATACTTTTATTTATTTATATACTAGGTATAGTAGCTAATTATATAATACTTTTTAAAGGTATAAAAAGTAAACTTTTCTTTACTTATATTATACGTTTTTACTTAATTTTTAAGTTTTAAAGAACTTATATATATAAGCTACTATTATAGGAAAATGTATTTTAAAACAATTATTAGGTTTAAAAAACTTATTGGTACGGAAATAGAGTAGGTTTGCTAAAGTGCTATATATACTATAACTTGTAAAGGTATTAGCAATAACATTAGCAAAGTAGTCTAATCACCTACTTTGTTAAAGTCTTTGCAAGTTTAACCCTTTGCAAAGCCTTTAGTAGAGTAGGGCAGACTTTTCTTATTTTTTCCCTACTCTGCCCCACTATTCTCATTTTAACCTACATTTGCAGATTAAACTAATTATACATTGCTATTCTGGTTAAAAACAATTATTGTCCTATAAAACTATAATATTATATAAGTTTAATAGATCATGTTAACTATATTTAATAAAGTAAAAGGTAGAAAACAGTGCTAAGATTAGCATAGCTAGTATATATATTAAATATATAAAATTAGTTAATATATATATAACTAGTTTATTAGTACGCGTTGTTTAACTTTTATAGTTAAGCAATACTTATGTTTATTTTAATTATATATTAGTTAAGCAGTTTAACTTGCACTTTATTTATAAAAGCTATAAAGTAAATTATACTTGCTGCTTAATTAAGTAGTAAGTAAAATTTACTTTATAGTTTTATACTTTTTTAATATTATATACTTTTTATTTTAGCTTTATTTTTAATATTATAATTATTAAATAATTTAAAAGTATTTTTACTTAGTACTATATAAATAATGCATAGCGCATATGCTTTATATTAAATATACACTTTTTCTATTAGTTATTATATATAACTTTACTATTAATAAACTTAAAATAATTATAGCATAATTTATAAAGCGCGTAGTTAATTTCTTAATTAATGCGCTATATATATTATATTAATTATTGCTTAATTTGCTTATATATACTAAACGCCTTTTTATTTTAGT
Organism: Poronia punctata; assembly: GCA_022579005.1. NCBI lineage: Eukaryota > Fungi > Ascomycota > Sordariomycetes > Xylariales > Xylariaceae > Poronia > Poronia punctata. The sequence goes on from MU401686.1 coordinate 39,325, forward strand.
AGTAATTATTTAATTATTTTTAGTATAAACTTATTATTTATTATATTCTTTTTATTTAAACTAAATAGTTTATATATTATAATAAAACTTTTTTAACTTTTATAATATAAAAAATATATATATAAAAATAAGATTTAGTTTTTAAATTAAATTTAAACGCAGCAAATTAAGCATAACTAATTAAATCTTTTTTTACTAGAATAGTAAGTAAAGTGCATATATAAAAAGTAGCTTAAAATAACTAGCATTTTTAGCTTTTATTTTATATTTAACTAAAGGTTTTATAAAATTTAAAAAGAATATATCCTCTATATTTTATTTAATTGCTTATTTTATAATAAAATTTTTACTTATACTTTATACTTTATTAAATATAAACTTTAAATTTTTACTTTTAAAAAGTTTTTAAGTACTTTAAATCTTTTTGCTTAACTATATAGTGCTTATACTTTAATTAAGTATACTTTTATAAATAGTTTTAATTAGGTTTATATATACTTAGCGCTTAAAGTACTTTATATCTATTTACTAGTTTTTTTTATATACTTATATTTTTAATTATTAAAAGTACTTGTTACTAAGTACTAACTTTTTAATTTAAATTAATACCTTAACTACTAGTTGCTATAGCTTAATTAAAAAATACTATATTTTCTTTTTCTATATTAGCTATACTAGCTAATTTTATGCTGTTTCTTTATAAATATAAAAAGTAAACCTTTTTATTTATATTATAAGCTTTTTTAACTTTTTACCTCTTAAATAACTTATATATATAAGCTACTTACTTTTTAACGCTTTTATTATATATATCTTACTAGCTTTAAGCTTTTTTTACTTAAAGCTTTTATTTTTTTATATTTTTATAACCTTAGTAAGTATATATAGTAGCATTAAATAATAGCGTTTATGTTTTCTTTTAATTTAGTTTGCGCTATATTCTTTTTATATTAACTTGGCTTTTTTTAATATAGTTTAAAATAGTTTTAGCTTGCTTTTACTTTTATGCTTTATACTTTTTTTATTTTTATATGTTTTGCTTATTGCTGTTTTTATGCTTATGCTTATACTAGTACTACTATTGCTTTAGCTTATTAGGTTGCTTACTAAGTAAACGCTATTTTTTGCCTTTTTAAAAAATTGCTATTTAGTTTTAATTTTATAAAGCTTTTAAATTTAATAAATTACTTATATATTTGTTTTATTATATAATTATATTTGCGCTTTTTAAACTTTTATATATTAGAAATATAATCTTACAAAGTGTTTTATATAAAAAAAGCTATTATTACTTCTTCTTTTTTATTAGTTGCTTTATTATTTTTTAGTTGCTGCTTTTTTTTTTGGATTAGTTTTTATATTGCTTTTTTAGTTATATTTATAAGCTTTAATAAATTAAACTTTACTTTTAATAAAAAAAGTGTTATATAAGCTTTTATGTTTTTTATTTTTTAAAAAGATTTAAAATAACTTTTCCTTTTTACGCTTTGCTTTGCTTTTTGCTTTTTAACTTTTAATATTGCTTTTAGTTTTTAGTTTTTAGTTTTTAGTACGCTTTTTTGTTTTATTTTAGCTTATTGCTCAATTCTTTATTTCTTTAAGTTTTTACTTAGTAACTTTAACTTTGCTTTTAGTTTTATTATTACCGGTTTTTCTTTTTAGTCTTTTATATTTTAAAGTAGTTAAGCTTTTAGTTAAAATTATTAAGCTACTTATTATAATACTAAAAACATTTACGCTTACTTTACTAGTATAAACCTTTTGTTTTGTTTTTTTATAAGTTCTTAGCTTAATACTTTTATATTTTTTAGCTTTAAAGCTTATTTTAAGTACTAATAGCGCTTTTTCTTTACTTTATTTTATTATTATTTTATAAATTATATTACTAGTACTAAACGCTTTTTTAATTATATTTACTATTTGTTTTCTACTTTTAATAATTACTATAAAGTTAGCATTAGCTATTTTAAAGCTATTAAAGCTAGTTTTTAAACTTATTACTTTTATTATTAAAGTTGCAATAGTTATAAATTAATATAAGTATTTTTTATATATATTTTATTCTTTTATACTAACTTAAATTATATAACTTTGCTTATTGCTTTTATAAAGCTTTACGTTTTAAGCAAATGAAAGAACTTTAAAATAATACTATAAGTATTTTTTTATTATATATTTATTATGTTTATTAACTTTATATTAGCATATTAGTAAGCTTTGCGCTACTATTTGCTTTATTAAAGATTTGTAAAATTAAACTTTTAAAACTTATAATATATTTTAAAAAAATAAAAAAAAATAGTTAGCTTAAAAGTTATTATTTTAAGGTTTTAGTAATTAGTTTAGGTTTAAAAGTTATTTAAAGTTAAATAGTATTAATATAACTTTTTCTTATTACGTCTTTTTATAGTTTATTACATATTTACTATTTAGCTTATATATACTTGCTAACTTGTTTTTTTTATACTTTATATTATATACTTTCTTTATATATTATATATATTTTAACATTGCAATTTAATAGATTATAAATTAAACATTGTATAAAAGTGTTTAAATATAGTATAAAAGGGGTTTTTAATTAAACTATTAGCTAATATATTTTTAGTTAAAATATATTTAACTTTAAACGGTTTTAAAAATATTTATACTAAACTTATATATTGTATATATTTATATACTATAATTAAGTACTAATTTTTTTAGGTACTTATTATAAGCCTAATAGCTTAAATATTATTATATTAAAATATTTAATTTTAATTAAGGTTTAAGCGTAGCTTTTTTAATAAGCGTTTAATTACTATAAGGTTTTATGCTATAGCTTTTAAAATAATTAGTTTTGCTTTAATTATTAATATAAATATAGTAAATTATTAATATGCTTTTTATAAAATAAAGCTACTTTAAAGGTTTATTAAATATTTATAAGTTAAGCATTGCATTTTATTATTATTTATAAATAATGCATTACTTATAATAACTAAAGCGTATATTATATTTAGTATACTATTTATTATTACCTTTAAAGTATATATTATAAATAAATATTAAATTACTTAATTTATAGCTTTATAATAATTTAGTTTAAAATTTATAAAGAAAGCCTAATATAATAAGGCTATATATGCTATATTTAGCTTAGTTATAATTATTATATAAATAATTAACTTAATTTATTTTTAGTATGCTTTAATTTCTTTTATAGTTATAGTGCTTTTAAATTTTATAAGTTTTTTATATAGTAAAGAAGTAATTAGTGCTTAGCTTAAATTAGCTTTATAAAAGTGCTTATCTACTTTCTTAATATATTAGTTATAAAGCAAAAAGATTGTTTTATTTATTTATTTTAAATAATATATATTCTAAACAATTACATAATATTTGTTTAGTTTTTAATTTTATAGCGTTTTTTAATTCTTTAAATAATTAAAGCTGCTTTATACTTATTTAATTTATTATAAATAACTAAAACGTTTTTAACGTAAAATATAATAAAAACTAATTAATCTTTAATATATTATAAATATAGTTTTTTAAGTAATAGTTTAAGCTTAAGTATTTTAAGTATTAATATAAACGTTTTATATAAAGAAATAGCAAGTCTTTTAAGTTATATAGCGCTTTAAGTAATAATATTACTTTATTTCTTTTATAATTAACTTATTTAATACTTTAAATACTATAAGCTTTAACTTTTTATATATTATATTAAGAAATATTTAATAGATTATATTAACTATATCTAGCAAAGTAAAAAGTAAAAAACGGTGCTAAGATTAGCGTAGCTAGTATATATATTAAATATATAAAATTAATTAATATATATATATAACTAGTTTATAAGTGCGCGTTGCTTAACTTTTATAGTTAAGCAACACTTATATTTATTTTAGTTATATATTAGTTAAGCAGTTTAACTTATACTTTAACTATAAAAGCTATAAAGTAAATTATGCTTGCTGCTTAATTAAGCAGTAAGTAAAATGCACTTTGCACTTTTTACTTTTTAGTATTACGCTTTTTTTATTTTAGCTTTTTTTTAACATTATAATTATTAAATAATTTAAAAGTGTTTTTACTTAGTACTATATAGCATATATGCTTTATACTAAGTATATAAACCTTTTTTCTTATTAGTTATTATATATAACCTTATTATTAATAAACTTAAAATAATTATAGCGCAATGTATAAAGCACGTAGTTAACTTTTTAATTAACGTGCTATATATATTGTATTTTTTAAAATAAGCTTTGCTTATTTTTTTAATATTAAATTAATTATTATATAATTTGTTAATATATACTAAACGCTTTTTTACTTTAATAGTAACTATTTAGTTATTTTTAAAGTAGACTTATTATTTATTACAAAATATATTTTTAATATTAAATTGCTTAATTTTATAATCTTTTTTAGCTATAATTGCTATTATAATTTAAAAGGTTATTACTACTAAAGTAGCTATATAAGTGAATTATAAATTTTTTTTATTATTAATTACTTTATACTATTAATTGTGCTTTATACTTTATAAAAAAACTTCTTTTTATTAAACTTATATATAAATACTTATTTAAATAGTAGTAGCTTGCTTTTTGCTTTGCTTTTAAAGATTTTCTTTATTATATTAAGTATAAATATTTAACTTAGCTTATATTTTATACATTTTTAAAATTAGTTTTTAAAAAGGTATATAGCTAAGTCTTTTTACTTTAGAAGTAGTAGCTTAATAATGTTATTATAATATATACGCTTTAATAGCGCTATACTAACTTTCTTTTGCTACTTTTTATTATATTGCTATTATAAATATTATATATAACGTTTTATACTTATAATTACTTATATATATATAGTATTTATATATTTTAAAAAATATATTTATAAAAACTTTATAAAGTAATTATTTTTAAAAATAAAAGTTTTTTTTATACTATATAATAGCATATACTATACAGTTTAATTTATTAAAGTTGTTTAAGTTATTTAGCTTATATATAAAGTTAACAAGTAATTCTTTTTTATATATTTATGTTTTATTTTAAGCAGCGGTTTTTTTAATTTTTTTAAACTTAAAGCTTTATAAATTACTTTGTTTTCCTTTTTTTTATTAAAAGACTTTTTTGTTTTTTAGTAAAGGTTGCTTTAAGTTTTTTATAAAGCCGTTAAAAAATTGCTTATAGCAATTAGCCTTTTTTCTTTTTTTTTACTATTCTTATTTTTATTATTATTTTTTTAAACTTTTAATAAGCTTTTTATTAGCATTTATAAAAGTGCTAGTTTTTTTAAAAGTATAGTAAATTATAATAGCTTTAAAGCTTTTAGTTGCTATACTTATATTAACAAAGCACCTATCTTTATATATTTTAACTATAGTAATGGTTTTGCTTTTTTTATATATTACGTTTATATTAGCAGTGTAGTTTTTTATATAAGTTATAATTATATTAATAGTTTAAAAACCTTTGCTTATAATATAAGTGCTTTTTTTATATATTACCTAAAGTCTATTAAGCATTGCTTAATTGCTTTTTTGCTTTGCTTAGTTACTTTTAGTGCTATACTTTATTTAAATTAACTTTTTTTGTTTAAACTATTTCTAAATAGCTAGCCTTTTTATATTTACTTAGATTTAAGTTTAAATTTAAAAGCTTTATACTTAATATAGATTTAATTAAAATAATTAGCTTTATTTTTTTACTTTTCTTTTTTTTACTACTATTGTTTTTATTACTATTTTCTAATTAAAAACTAGCGTATTTCCTACTTATAAAATAGTTTATTGCTTATTTTATAAGCTATTTAGCTGCTTAACGTCCAAGGTAATTAATAGCTTGTTTTTTTAGTTAACTAGTTACTTTTTATATATTTTAGTTAATTGCTTGTTTTTTTGCAGTATATATAGTAAGTATAGTAAAAGTACTTAATAAAGCTATATTTTAAATTCTTTTAATTTTAAGTAAAAGTTTAAATATGTTTTAAAAGCGCTGCCTTTAAGCTTGTTATATTATATGTTTTTATATTGTATTAAATAAAGCTTATATACCTTTTATATTTAGTTTTTTATGCTAATACCTTTTTTAAGGTTTTTTTTAAAATTGCTTATTTTAAATTAGCTTTAGTAGCTTAAGCGTTACTAAAAAATAAAGGTTTTATTTATAAATAAAGTTTTAAAATATATTTAACTTCTTTTATTAGTTTTCTAGCTATATTTACTTTTAACTTTTGTTTTTAAAAGCTTTTAAGTAGCTATACTATATAGTGCTTACTTTTAAGTTAATTATTCTTTATAGTATTTTTTAAATATTTTTGCTACTATAGCTGCGCTTTTAATTTTATATTAAATAGTTTATTAATAAAGTGCTAAAGAGTTTAATTAATTTTAGCAAATGTATATAATTTTATGCTTTTATAAAAGGTTTTTTTATATTTTTAAAGTTATAATAACTTTTTTATAGTAAGTATTTATACTTAGTATATATTAAATATTATATATTTAACTATATAACTAATATATACGTATAGCTTAGTTTTAAATCTTTATTTATTTTAATTAGCAAGGTAATATTACTTTAATAAGTATGCTTTATACTTATACGCTATTATTTTTATTTAATTAAGCTAAGCATTACTTATTAATGCCTTGTTTATTAGTAGTATATACTAATAAAAGTAGTAGTTAAACTAAGTATTAAGCTTTTTAAAAAGGCTTATATTATTATACGCTTTAAATAAGCTTTAGTTATATAACTATATAGTAGCTTTAGTAGCTTTAAGCTATAGCTTAATTAAAAACCTTGCGCTATATAATATAGTTTTAGCTTTTTTTATAACTTTTTTGCTTGCTTATTTAGCTATTTTAATTAGTCTTTTTATATTTTTTAGTAATATTTTAATTTTAAATCTTTTTTATATTATAGTTAATAATATGTTTAATTATTAATTACAATTATTGCTTATTTATTATTATAGCAACATAGTGCTATTATAAGCTTATAGCACTTTTATACTTAACTTTTAAATATAAAGATTTTAATAAAAACCTTTTACTAAGTTTTACGCTATATTATAAAGGTATATAATATTTTAAAGTATTTGTTTTTAAACATAATTAATTAAAATGTTTTATTATACTTTCTATTATACTTAAAAACATTTTAATATACTTTTTAAAACAAATATTTTATATATTGCTTTAAAGTTTTTTAAAAGATTCTTTTTAATATATAGTTAATTATATAACTTTTATACTTAATATACAATATTTTTAAAAGTTTTACATTTTTTATTTTATAAGCTAAAGCCTTTAGTGTTTTAGCTTTTAAGTACTTAGATTTAAATTGCTATAATGCTTTATTGTTTTTTTATAGTTTTAAAAAGCTGCTTAAAAGTTAAAATGCTTATTTAGCAGTAGCTATCATTAAGTTTTCTATACTTATTATAAACTTTTTTATATAGTTAGTATTTAGTATAAAGTATAATTTAAAGTAAAAAAGAAATTATATTAAAAAGAAACTAGGTTATGCTTATATTATTGTTTTTTAACTATAACGTTATGTTTAATTATTTTAAAGCACAACGTATAATTTAAGCTATAGTACTAAATTCTTTTATTTTTTAGCTTCGCTTTTAAGATAATATTAATATAAAAGCCTTTTATAAACTAAACATTTTTAAGTACTAAATCTTTTTTTTTATTTTTATTTTTTAGTATTAAGCACACTTTAAATAATTTGCTATTTCTTTTAAAATTAAAAAAAAAGATATGCTAGCTTTAACTTAGTTGTTTTTAGTTAAAATATATAATGTTATATTAACTAGCTTTATATAGTTTACTTAGTATATAATATTATAATTATTTAAAATAGTGCTATTTAATAATATGTGCCTATTTATGCTAATAGTAATATATATTTTATAAAACTTATTTTAAGTGCTGCTAACTATAGTAAAATTAATAACTATATAAACTATATTATATAGTAGCTATATTTTATTTTTTAAACTTAAAAAATTATTTTAAGCTTTTATTGCTAAATAATAATCTTTTAATAAAGCTTAGCACTTTTTTTTAAATCTTATTATATAGCTTATTTTACTTATTGCTTTAATAGTATTATTATGTAGTTTTAAGCTTGTTATTAATTATTTTTAGTAGCTAGTTAAAAGCGTAAGATTTAGCTATTATAAATTAGTATTAAGCGTACTTATTAAACTTTTAAAAATGTTTTACTAATTTTTTATAAGGGCATTTATATAATTTATGTTTTTTCTTTAGATTTTTTAAGAAATAAGCTTTTTAAGCTACTTTTAGCAGTAGCAAATATAGCTATATATTTTGCTTTTTTTTACCTAGTATTTAATTACTAAGTTAGCTATAAGCTGATTTTTCTTTCTTTTTATTAAAAATGGTTTACTTTTTGCTTGCTTGCAAAAATACAACTTTTTTTTAAGTAGCCCATTTTAGCTAAAGCTTTAGCTAAAGTGTATATAATAAACTTTTAATTATAAGTAGCTTTTTAACTTTTTTAAGCTTATAGTTAAGCGCTTTATAATAAATTATAGTTTATTTTTTATATTATTTATTAAACTTAATATTATTCTTTTAGCTTTTATAAAAACTTTTTAGTATTGCTTTTAAGCAATTAAATAATAGTTAACTTTATAAAGCGTAATAATACTACATAATATCTTTACTTAGTTTTAAAGCGTTAATTTGCTGCTTTTTATTTATATTGCATTAATTAATATATTTACACTTTTTATTAACAGTTTCTTTAACTTATATTTAAAAAGTATTAGTTTAAAGCTGCTTATATGCTTTATATTATATATTTTACATTTTAAAGCTTTATTAAATAGTAAGTTTTTTTAATTTAAGTTATAGTAAACCTTTATATTAGTTTTTAAAGTTTGTTGCTTTTTATAGTTTTTTTTAACTTTTTTTTAGCTTTGTACAGTACTTTTTAATATAACAACGCTTAAATTCTTATAGTATAGTTGCTTTAAAAAGGCGTTTAAAAACCTTTTTAAAGTTATACTTAAAAAGGTACCTATTTAAGTTAATATCTTTTTAAATACTTTTAGTAATACTAGTAACTTAAACAGTTTTAAACTATTGTTTTTAGTTTTAAAAATAGGCAAGCTTTATATAAAACTTAATAAATATAAATAGTATTATTAAATATTTTAATAGTTCTTAAATTATACTATATAATAATTAAAAATGTTTTAAATAAGTGCATAATATAAAAAGTATTAGCTTATTAAATAAAAATTAATATAATTAGCAAAAGAATATTATATAACTATATAAAGCTAGCTTTTTAAACAAGCAATTTTATATAAGCACTAGTTTTTTAATAGCAAACTAAGCTTATAACTTTAATAAATTATATTAACTATATTTAGCAAAGTAAAAAGTAAAAAATAGTGCTAAAATTAGCGTAGCTAGTATATATATATATTAAATATATAAAATTAATTAATATATATATAACTAATTTATAAGTATATATTATTTAACTTTTATAGTTAAGCAATACTTATATTTATTTTAGTTATATATTAGTTAAGCAGTTTAACTTGCATTTTATTTATAAAAGCTATAAAGTAAATTATGCTTACTGCTTAATTAAGCAGTAATAAAATGTGCTTTATACTTTTTACTTTTTTAATATTATATACCTTTTTTTTAGCTTTATTTTTAATATTATAATTATTAAATAACTTAAAAATATTTCTACTTAGTGCTATATAAATAATACGCAGTATATATGCTTTATATTAAGTATGCACTTTTTTTTTCTTATTAGTTATTATATATAACCTTATTATTAATAAACCTAAAGTAATTATAGCGCAATTTGTTAAGCGTATAGTTAATCTTTTAATTAATACGCTATATACATTATATTTTTTAAAATAAGCTTTGCTTATTTTTCTAATGTTAAATCAATTATTGCTTAATTTGCTAATGTATGCTAAACCCTTTTTTACTTTTATAGTAACTACTTAGTTATTTTTAATATAGACCTATTATTTATTAAAATAAGTATAACAGATAATAGGTTTACTTTAAAGATAACTAAGTAGTTACTACTAAAGTAAAGGAGCGTTTAGCATATATTAGCAGATTAAGCTATAATTAATTTAATATTAAAAAAATAAGCAAAGCTTATTTTAAAAAATATAATATATATAGCGCGTTAATTAAAAAATTAACTATGCGCTTTATAAATTGTGCTATAATTATTTTAAGTTTATTAATAATAAGGTTATATATAATAACTAATAAGGAAAAAGGTTTATATACTTAATATAAAGTATACGTACTATATAGTACTAAGTAAAAATACTTTTAAGTTATTTAATAATTATAACGTTAAAAATAAAGCTAAAATAAAAAGTATATAATATTAAAAAAGTAAAAAGTATAAAGCGCATTTTACTTATTGCTTTATTAAGTAGTAAGTATAATTTACTTTATAGCTTTTATAGTTAAAGCGTAAGTTAAACTGCTTAATTAATATATAATTAAAATAAATATAAATATTGCTTAACTATAAAAGTTAAGCAATATATACTTATAAACTAGTTATATACGCATATTAATTAATTTTATATATTTAATATATATACTAGCTATACTAATTTTAGCACTATTTTTTATTTTTTACTTTATTAAATATAGTTAATATAATTTATTAAAGTTATAAGCTTAGTTTGCTATTAAAAAACTAGTGCTTATATAAAATTACTTTTTTTAAAAGCTAGCTTTATATAGTTATATAATATTTTTTTACTAATTAAATTAGTTTTTATTTAATAAGCAAATATTTTTTATACTACGTACTTTTTTTAAAATATTTTTAGTTATTATATAAATATAATTTAATAATTATTAAAATATTTAATAATACTTTTATATTTATTAAGTTTTATATAAAGCTTGTTTATTTTTAAAACTAAAAGCAATAGTTTAAAACTTTTTAAGTTATTGTTATTATTAAAAATATTTAAAAAAATATTAACTTAAATAAGTACTTTTTTAAATATAACTTTAAAAAAGTTTTTAAGCGCCTTTTTAAAGCAACTATACTTTAAAAACTTAAGCATTATTATACTAAAAAGTACTATATAAAGCTAAAAAAGTAAAAAAAAAAAAACAAACAAAAAAGTAATAAACTTTAAAAATTAATATAATAGTTTATAGCAGCTTAAATTAAAAAAAAGCTTACTATTTAATAAAGTTTTAAAATATAAAATATATAATATAAAGTATATAAACAACTTTAAATTAATACTTTTTAAGCTTAAGTTAAAAAAACTATTAATATAAAGTATTATATATAAGTTAATATAATATAAATAAAAAATAACAAGCTAATATTTTAAAACTAAGTTAAAATATTATATAGTATTATTATGCTTTATAAAGTTAACTATTATTTTATTACTTAAAAGCAATACTAAAAAGTTTTTATAAAAGCTAAAAAAAACAATATTAAGTTTAATAAATAATATAAAAAATAAACTATAGTTTATTATAAAGCGCTTAACTATAAGCTTAAAAAAGTTAAAAAACTATTTATAATTAAAAGTTTATTATATATACTTTAGCTAAAACTTTAATTAAAATAAGCTATATAAAAAAAAAGTAAATTTTTTTACAAGCAAGTAAAAAGTAAACCTTTTTTTATAATAAAAAAAATAAATTAGCTTATAGCTAACTTAGTAATTAAATACTAGTTAAAAAAAAAGCAAAATATATAGCTATATTTATTATTGCTAAAAGTAGCTTAAAAAGCTTATTTTTTAAAAAATTAAAAAAAAAAAAAAACGTAAATTATATAAATACTTTTATAAAAAATTAGTAAAACATTTTTAAAAGCTTAATAAGTATGCTTAATACTAGTTTATAATAACTAAATTTTATACTTTTAACTAGCTACTAAAAATAACTAATAATAAGCTTAAAACTATGCAATAACGCTATTAAAGTAATAAATAAAGTAAGCTATATAATAAAATTAAAAAAAAAAAATAAAAAGTACTAAGCTTTACTAAAAAATTATTATTTAGCAATAAAAGCTTAAACAATTTTTTAAGTTTAAAAAAAAAATATAGCTACTATATAATATAGTTTATATAGTTATTAATTTTACTATAGTTAGCAGCACTTAAAATAATCTTTATAAAATATATATTACTATTAGCATAAATAAGCATATACTATTAAACAGCACTATTTTTAACAATTATAATACTATATACTTAGTAAACTATATAAAGCTGCTTAATATAAAATTATTTATTTTAACTAAAAATAACTAGGTTAAAGCTAGTACATTTTCTTTTTTAATTTAAAAAAAAAACGTAAAACTATTTAAAGTATGCTTAATACTAAAAAAAAAAAAAAAAAAAAAATTTAGTACTTAAAAATATTTATTTTATAAAAAGTTTTTATATTAATATTATATTAAAAGCTAAACTTAAAAATAAAAAAATTTAGTATTATAGCTTAAATTATATATTATGCTTTAAAATAATTAAATATAATATTATAGTTAAAAAACTATAATATAAGCATAACCTAGTTTTTTTTTAATATAAAAATTTTTTTTTTATTTTAAATTATACTTTATAATAAGCACTAACTATATAAAAAAGTTTATAACAAGCGTAGCTAATTTAATAATAGCTATTATTAAATAAGCATTTTAACTTTTAAGTAACTTTTTAAAATTATAAACAAATAATAAAGCATTATAGTACTTTAAATTTAAGCATTTAAAAGCTAAAGCGTTAAAAGCTTTAGCTTATAAAGTAAAAAATATAAAAATTTAAAAAACACTACATATTAAGTATAAAAGTTATATAATTAACTACATATTAAAAATAATTTTTTAAAATTTTTTAAAGTAATACGTTAAGCATTTATTTTAAAAAGTATATTAAAATCTTTTTAACTATAATAAAAAGTATAATAAAACATTTTAGTTAATTATTTTTAAAAATAAATACTTTAAAATATTATATATTTTTATAATATAGCGTAAAACTTAGTAAAAAGTTTTTGCTAAAATTGCTATATTTAAAAGTTAAATATAGCGTTATTATAAGCTTATAATAGCACTATTTTGCTATAATAATAAATAAACAATAATTATAATTAATAAATAAACATATTATTAATTATAGTATAAAAAAAAAAATTAAAATTAAAACACTATTAAAGTATATAAAAAAATTAATTAAAATAGCTAAATAAGCAAGTAAAAAAATTATAAAAAAAGCTAAAACTATATTATATAGCATAAGCTTTTTAATTAAGCTATAGCTTAAAGCTACTAAAGCTACTATATAATTATATAACTAAAGCTTATTTAAAGCATATAATAATATAAGCCTTTTAAAAAAGCTTAATACTTAGTTTAAGCACTACTTTTATTAGTATATACTACTAATAAGCAAAACACTAATAAATAATGCTTAACTTAACTAAATAAAAATAGTAGCTTATAAGTATAAAACATACTTATTAAAGCAAAATTACTTTACTAATAAAAATAAGCAAAAATTTAAAACTAAGCTACATATATATATTAAATATATAGTAAAATATATAATATTTAATATATACTAAGTATAAATACTTACTATAAAAAAAGTTATTATTACTTAAAATATTAAGTTTAATAAATAGCAATTTTATAACTTTAAAAAATATAAAAAAAAAATTATATAAGCATAAAATTATATAAATTTACTAAAGTTAATTAAATTTTTTAGTACTTTATTAATAAACTATTTAATAAAAAGTTAAAAGCATAGCTATAGCAATAAAAGTATTTTAAAAAAGTACTATAAAAAACTAATTAACTTAAAAGTAAGCACTATATAGTATAACTACTTAAAAGCTTTTAAAAATAAAAGTTAAAAATAAGTATAGTTAAAAAACTAATAAAAAAAATTAAATATATTTTAAAACTTTATTTATAAATAAAACCTTTATTTTTTTTATTAACGCTTAAGCTACTAAAGCTAGTTTAAAGCAGGCAATTTTAAAAAAACTTTAAAAAAAGTATTAGTATAAAGCAACTAAATAAAAAAAGTATATAAACTTTATTAAATATAGTATAAAAATATATAATATAATAAGCTTAAAAGTAGCGCTTTTAAAATATATTTAAATTTTTACTTAAAATTAAAAAAATTTAAAATATAGCTTTATTAAGTATTTTTACTATACTAACTATATATACTATAAAAAAATAAGTAATTAATTAAAGTATATAAAAAGTAATTAGTTAATTTAGTTAATTAAAAAAATAAGCAATTAATTAGCTTATATATTAAGCAGCACAATAAACTATAAAATAAGTAGTTAACTATTTTATAAATAAAAAATAAGCTAGTTTTTATTTAAAAAGTAATAATAAAAGCAATAGTAGTAAAAAAAAAAAAAGCAAAAAAATAAAGCTAACTATTTTAATTAAATTTATATTAAATATAAAGCTTTTAAATTTAAACCTAAATTTAAGCAAACATAAAAAAAGCTAGCTATTTAAAAGTAGTTTAAGTAAAAAGATTTAATTTAAGTAAAGTATAATATTAAAAGCAACTAAGCAAAGCAAAAAAGTAGTTAAATAACGCTTAATAACTTTTAAGCAATATATAAAAAAAGCACTTATATAATAAGTAAAAGTTTTAAAGCTACTATTATAATTATTTTTTTAAAAAAGTGCTATGCTAGCGTTATAGTTTTATTTTAAAAAAAAGCTATACTAGCAGCATAGTTACTTTTTAAAAAAAGTATTATGTTTATATTATAGTTATACTTTAGCAAAAAAGCTATACTAGTAGCATAGTTATACTTTAGTAAAAAAGCTACCTTACTATTAAAAGCATAGTAACTAAAAAATTTAAAGCTAATATAATTTAAAAAAATCTTAATAAAACTATTACTTTAGTAAACGCTAATAAAAAGCTTATTAAAAGTTAAAAGAAAATAATAATAAAAATAAAGTTAGCAATAATAAAAAAAAAAGCTAATTGCTATAAGTAATTTTTTTAACGCTTTTATAAAAAACTTAAAGTAACCTTTATTTAAAAACAAAAAATTTTTTAGTAAAAAAAAAAAAAGTAAAGTAAAGTAATTTATAAAGCTTTAAATTAAAAAAAAACAAAAAAAAGCGCTACTTAAAATAAAATATAAATATATAAAAAAAATTTACTTACTAGCTTTATATATAAGCTAAAAGCTTAAAAAAGTTAAGCTAAAAAACTTAAATAACTTTAATAAGTTAAACTATATAATATATGCTACTATATAATATAAAAAAAAAATATTTTTATTTTTAAAAACAATTATTTTATAAAGTTTTTATAAATATTTTTTTTAAAATATTTAAAAGCTATATATATAAGCAATTATAAGTATAAAATATTATATATAATATTTATAGCAGCAATATAATAAAAAGTAATAAAAAAAATTAATATAGCGCTATTAAAGCGTATATATTATAATAATTTTACTAAGCTGCTATTTTTAAAATAAAAAAGCTTAGCTATACACTTTTTTAAAAACTAATTTTAAAAAAGTATAAAATATACGCTAACTTAAATATTTTTACTTAATATAATAAAAAAAATTTTTAAAAGTAAAGTAAAAAGCAAGCTACTACTATTTAAATAAGTATTTATATATAAGTTTAATAAAAAAGGTTTTTTTATAAAATATAAAGCATAATTTATAATATAAAGTAACTAATAGCAAATAAAAACTTTATAATTAACTTATATAGCTACTTTAATAATAATAACTTTTAAAATTATAATAATAATTATAGCTAAAAAAAATTATAAAATTAAGTAATTTAATATTAAAAGTGCGTTTTTTAATATAATATACAAAAAATTAAAACTTATAGTATATAAAGTACTAAATAAGTTAATTATAAAAAAAAATAAAGTAATATTATTATTTAAAGCACTTTATAAATTAAAAAACTTGCTACTTTTTTAGTATAAAAAGTTTATATTAATACTTAAAATATTTAAGCTTAAACTATTACTTAAAAAACTATATTTTTAATATATTAAAAATTAATTAGTTTTTATTATATTTTATATTAACAACTTTTTAATTATTTATAATAAGCTAAATAAGCATAAAGCAGCTTTAATTATTTAAAAAATTAAAAAATGCTATAAAATTAAAAACTAAAAAAATATTATATAATTTTTTAAAATATATATTATTTAAAATAAATAAAAAAAAACAATTTTTTTGCTTTATAACTAATATATTAAAAAAGTAGCTAAGCGCTTTTACTAAGCTAATTTAAGCTAAATACTAGTTACTTTCTTGCTATATAAAAAACTTATAAAATTTAAAAGCACTATAACTATAAAAAAAATTAAAGCATATTAAAAAAAAGTTAAATTAATTATTTATATAGTAATTATAATTAAGCTAAATATAGTATACGTAGCTTTATTATTATTATACTTTTTTATAAATTTTAAACTAAACTATTATAAAGCTACAAACTAAGTAATTTAATACTTATTTATAATATATACTTTAAAAATAATAATAAATAATATATTAAATATAATATAAGCTTTAGTTATTATAAATAATATATTATTTATAAATAATAAAAAAACATAATGCTTAACTTATAAATACTTAATAAACTTTTAAAGTAGCTTTATTATATAAAAAGCATATTAATAATTTATTATATTTATATTAATAATTAAAGCA
>MU401687.1:0-55924 GCA_022579005.1 Poronia punctata
AGTTTTAAAAATGCTTTTAATACTTTAAAAATAAAATAAAAAATAAATACTTATATATATTAGTTATAAAAAATAAATTATTTTTATAATAAATTATTTTAATTTTTTTAATTAATAATTTTTTAATTTTTAAATTTAATTAATACATTAAAAAATAGATTAGAAAAAAGTGGGCCTTATTATTTAAAGTGGGCCCTGTATATATTAGTACCTAGGTATATTTTAGTTAATTTAAATACTTACTTATACTAACTAATTTATATTTACTTATACTTACATAGTAACTTTATTAGTATAATTTTAAGTAGATAATAAAGTATATATATTTTTATATACTTTAGGTTATTATACTTAATTTTAATTAAGTTTTTTAAAATTTAATATACTATTATATATATTGCTAATATATATAGTTATAGTATAAATATAGCTAAAAACTATAGCTAAAATAGCTTTAATAAGTAAACTATATTTTATATACTAATTATGTACTAATATATTTAAGCTTGCTAATGCTAAACTTTTTTTAAAGTTATTAAATATAGCAGTATAAGCTAAAACTAAAAGTGCAAATATACTTAAACAAAGTATTTATATTTATTAAATATATATTAATTTAAATAAGTAGGTTAAATAACTTATAAGTAAAATAATACTACTTTATAAAGATGCTAAAAGAAAAAAGATAATAAAAAAAAAACTTAAAGCAAACTTAAAATTATAAAAAGCAATACTTATAAATATTATAAAAAATATTAAAGTGCTTAAAAAAAGAAAATAGTTACTTATAACTAAAAGTATATTTTATATAATTTTATTATTTTTATTTATATACTAATTATATTTTAGCAAAGCAAACCTTTACTACTATATTTAAAAAGCAAAACTAAAGCTATTTAAAGTAAGCTATACTTTTAGCTTTTTTTGCTAAGTTTATAAAAAAAGTTATATAAAGCGTTATTTAAAAAAATTTTTATATTTAAGCATTTACTTTTTAAACGCTAAAAAAAGTAAGTAAAAAAATGCTTATAAGCTTATTTATAAGTAAGTATACTAAAGTTTAAATATATTAATTATATACTAATTTGCTATAGCTACTTTTTAAGCTACTATTTATGCTAGCTAGGTTATACTTTTTTTTAAAAATATTTATTTTATATTTTTTATTATAAAAATTATAAAATATATAAATATTAATAGTTTAAAGCTATAAAGCTTTAAATATTTATATAATAAAGCAAATATTTATAAATGCTTAGTTAATATAAAAAAAGTTAAAAAAGCTTGCTAAGATTTTAAAAAAAATAAGCTGCTAAAAAAGCAGCTTTTAAAGCTAAACGCAATAAAAGCAAAAAAGGCAAAAAAAGCAAAAGAAGCATATAAGGTAAAGGTAATAAAAGTATACTAGCTATAATGCTTATTATATTTTGCTTTAGCCTAGCTAGTTAATTTTAAGCAATTATAAGTATTAAGTTTATAAATATGTTTTTTTATAAATATATAATTTTATATATGTACTTATTATAATATATAAGTACTTATTACTATATATAGGTACTTATTGCTATATATAAGTACTTATTACTATATATAGGTACTTATTACTATATATAGGTACCTATTACTATATATAGGTACCTATTACCATATATAGGTACCCATCAAATATTTCTATAGGTACCCATTACCTATGGCGCTAAAATGGACCCATGGGTACCCAAAAATTACCCATGGGTACCCATTTGCCAACCCTAATGCGGTCTTGAAAACATCAGGACGATGAGATCCACTCTGCTTAATCTTGTTGCCTGATATTATCTGACATCCCAGTCGGAGCAATTGGCGATCCATAACCGGCGCCGTTGTACGTGTAATTGGAAGTTAATCGCATAAGATATCTACAGAGGGTCATCGTAGACTCTAGAGGTATTGGCATTGGTGCTACAGGAGAGGAAACCGCATTTTCGACGTACGAGTAAGAGGCTAAACCGATAGACCACTGCAGGGATTTAAACCTTATGTCGTAGGATATTATCTCGTGGGTAGATTTCCTGGCAATCACGTCACAGTTGAGTGGGAAGGTATCACAGCAAAGTTTCAAGTGTGGCTCTGTGCCTTCCACTTTCCTGAGGCACAGCAGAGGGTTGAAAGCTGATGCCTGGCAGACTGACCTGCAGGCCAGTAATTCGTGCATAACCGAGACACGCGGGTCCGTTTGATAAGGTATTCCATTTTTTCCGACACTAAAAAGGCCGACGTTGAGATTGTTCGTATGGATTCTCTAAAAACTCTGTCGGTGACGGACGACCGATAGAGACATGATACATCCCTATCATAATATCTTACACTTTTGCCATGCCTTTTCCTGATTACCATAAGCCATTTCCCTTGCTCCTGATCTCTTCATTTGGATCGGTTTTTAAACCGTGAAACAGCATGATGGTTTGTTTCGCATCTGAACGATGCGACCAAGATGACCATCAATGTCGACGAACTACACATCGATGGGCGTTTCAAAGCTTAACTCCCAGGCTTGAGTCGATTTGCCTGATCTTCTCAACGGCTCGCTTATATCCGGGTTGCGCCTCCAGACGGTCGATGTAAGCATACAGCTTAGGGAAAAGTGTCCCAAATCCACCCTCAGGCCCAAAGCCATAAGCCTAGTACGTCCAACGGTTAGCCAAGTTCCGCATATGCACACGATATGCATGAGCCGTGCGAGCCACGTGGACCATGTATGCTGGTTCACCCACGTTCTGAACTTACCTCTGTTGTGGCAGAAATCAAGCCGAAACTAATAAGGATGTCGGCCGACGTCAAATTCTTGCCGCAGAGGAAATCCCCACCCGAAGTCTCTAGCTGCTTCTCCAGGAAGCCGAAAACCGACTTGATGTTGGGGAGTACAAAGGAGGAGAATACCTGACCCACCACCATGGATGTCAGGGGCCGGATGAAGAATGGCACCCTGGGGCCTTTAATTATGTTCAGGATCAAGGTGACGGTCAACAGCGACATGAGCGAACCCTCGACGAAGTGCAGCAGATATTGCCAGCGAAGCCATTCCTCTGTCTCACCGCCGGCCTTTCCTTCCTGGCCTTCCTTCCAGCGTCTCGGCACCAATGTCGTATCGTGGCCGAAATGCTCGCTGAGATACTGTGTGATGAAGCCACTTTCGGCCAGGACGATGGGCTCGGACGGTCCAGGAGCCGTGATAGAGACTAGGGGAGATTTCCCAAGTGGGTGAATGTTCTTGAGCTCTTTTGGCGCCAGCATGTCGCGGCCGCGTCGGAATGTTTCGATCTCATAATCAATCTTGAGCTCCTCGAGAAGCCAGAGTATATTCTGAGCGCGAGATTTCTCAAGCCTATCCGACGCCGCATCAGCCAAAATATCCAGACATAATAAGTACCTAAGATCCTGCGCATGTTGATACCTACCAGTATAGTTTGACCTTGGGCGTTTCAGCTGCCATGGCTTTGTCTAACTTTGCCGGGCTACGGGTGGCGTGAAAAGTGGCGTGTAAGATGAGTAAAACTAGTGATTCCCTATCGACTTTTTCTGCCGACTTTTGTTAGGCGGCGAAGGAGCTATTTTATATGCTTCGACAAGATTGAATGAAGACCTGAGTATGTAGAGGTAATAGGATGGAAGGATTATACGAAGCTAATATGCATTTATAATGGCTCTTACAGACATCAAAGACATAGACATTCTTAGCTTTGCCTGAGCTTCCTAACCTATCAAGTGAGTCATCTACCTAGCGAGAAAGAAGATACCGAGGCATGACGAACAGGGCAAATGAAGCTTTACTGGGGGCGCACAGCATCTTCTCTCGAGTATTGCCCATCTAAATGTTACATAGGGTCATAGACTGTCATTCATTAGGTAAGATAGGGTAGGTAAAGTACCTGGAAGCCACAATTTGTCAGCAAGACACTTTCCCCAAAATTATCTACATCATTGAAAGTTGTTAAAAGCGTGTCAGATGTGCCATCTGCTAGTCTAAGATCAACTAATATACGGATAGCATTGCTTCCGGGCTCTCTCGGCTTTTCAACGGACGGTTTTATACCGTCTGATCGTGCTGTTCCGTAAACTAGATCGCAACGTAATTAGTCCACGGGTCTGCCACGGGTTTGACCGATAGCCCGATCTATTTCTTGCTCCCGTAATCGTCAGAATAGGAAAACGACGAATCTTTAGTGGGGCTATAAAGCGAAAACAGTCCACCCACCCCACTGTAGTTAACGAGGGCTGAGAGCTAATCTGACTTGGGAATAGCTCGGTAACAGACCTACACTGGAGATGCCCTGTTTCCTAGACCGAGAGATCTTTCTCAGCATCATTACTGTGGCGCAGCACTCCACGTTTAAGCCTCATCAGAAACCATCTGCACTCACCTTGAATGCTTGGCTAGCTGGCTGGTGCAGGTGCTCACGGACGACCTACTGTGGGTAAGGCATTCACCAATAGCTTCAAAGAGCTCAATCAACAACCAACCCGTACCTTTGACCTCGTCGAACGGCAACGACGTCGCTCCATCACAACACAACCTAATATAGCCATTTTGCGCCGCCGACCGGCTAAGTCTTCAAGATGGGTGGTCTAGAACATTATCGTGAGTTCTTTCCCATCTGTCTCTCGGATCAATTCAATTCAAATCCAATTCAATGCCGTTGACCGAAACCGAACGCATTGACGAGACGAGACGAGACGAGACGAGACCTTTTTCTCGTTCCTTGCGCAAAGGAAGAAGAAATTGATTATCGCTAACATCTATCACAGGTCTGGCCCTGGACCCGGCCATCCAGAAGCTTGGGGGTACGTAGAAACGAATTCAATCCACCGAATCGAATGGGGGGAGAGATTGCGCCCGAAATCGAACGGAACTGAACTGGCCACTGATATAATAAAACAGCCATGACCACGAACCGACACAAGTACTTCCGCTGGACCCCGAGAACCGCCGGCCTTACCTTCATGTACGCTATCGTCGTGCCTTCGATTGTCGGCGTCATCGCCTATCAGACAGACGTAAGCGGAGCCCCTTCGTCCGAGATGGATGCATGCGACCTTTTCTCTCCGTTCTTATTCTGCCCATCTTTGGATTGTTTAAACTACGAAGAGAAGGGTTCAACGGGAGAGAAATCTCTGGGAATTGCACCTATCAACCTACCTGTCTTGGGAGAATTATCTACTAACGTCTATCTATCGCCGGTTTCACAGGGCTTGTACGATCTCCGAGCGAAGAGGAAAGGCGATTTGATATCCGAATATTAAACCCCAGGGAAGTCGAATAGGAGACATTGCGAAAGAATCATATGACTCTACGCCTCTTTTTACTTTGTACATATGAACTATAAGGGCAAAGAAAGATGGACTATGTGGTCTATTGCCCAGGCTGAAGAGGAAGAGAGAAAAATAAACAAAATATATATCTATACGAGTCGAATCGAGCTGTGTATTACTTACCTGCAACATACCTACGTGCTGGCAGTGTGTGTGATTCGTCTGTCGCCGATTGATGCCACCGTGACAGACCTCATCTTCGAAGGTGAATCTGGCAAAGATATCCCGGTGGAGATGGGATATATAGAACTAGTTTAGGTTAATAGCTCGGGGATGAGCCTGTGAATGTGAAGTAAATCTCATGTAGAAACGTCGGCTCCTGGACGACCACTATAAGCTTTCCGTCCGCGATATATTCTCATCGCTTGAGACGCAACCGGCGGCTCAATCGCGCATCACCCCTTATCATAACGTCAACAGCAGATTGTGATGATCATGTCGCTAAAAGCGACAGCACATGCGTATTTCTGGTGCGGTCGATATGGCCCAGATGGCCCAAATTTGGATTAAATTATGTCCGGAGGCGCCACCGATAAAGGGGCAACACCTAAAGGCTTCGTCTCCTATCCTCACCCTCGACATGGGTATCTCACCAAACAACAGAACAATGAGTGGTTCGTAAAATGAACCAACACAACACTCCCCACACCTAGAACTCAGAATGTCGGTTTTGCTCGAGTATCCTCCATACGGTGTCTCGTGACAGCTTTGAGAGCTTCTGACGCCAAATCTGCGCCTCGTAGATATTATGTCTCTCTCCACTTCCCTGCTGTATTCTGACTATACACCCCCCTGTTACAAAGATGCAGTCTTTCCTTTCTGCACCCGATATATATCCCTTCTACCTCGTCGCCCTCAAAATTATAGTATAGCCCCCCATCCGCTTTGGTATTGCAGGTGAGATTCGGTAGCGTAGCCGTGGCGCAACGTCGAGCGACCTGATCCTTTGGCATCAACCCGACGGCAACTTCCACTACCGCAGCGTCTCTATGGGTGCCCGACGCTATATAAAAATGATGTTGGGTTTGCTTCCAATATCGCACAGCTCGACTCTTATCCGCACGAACCGAACACCTGATGGCGTTATCCCTTTCCCCTTCAACACTTGAAATTGCTGAGCGTTCTTCCAATCCTTCTTTTTCTCCTCAAAACCTATTCCCTCTGCTCCTCGCGTGTCCACCAGGAGGCACATCAGGCAACTGCTCGCCCCTCCTCCATTCACCAGACGGAAAACCACCACCTCTCGGGCCCCGACCGCCATGAAACCCCCCACTATCGAACCCAACCTTCCCCAACCCTCCCCTTCCACCCCTCCGCGCAGAGAAAGGTCCATCCCTCCCCCTCAAAGGCCCAATCGGCGCCCTTCCAACCGCAACCCTCGCCTCGCCAGCCCCGGCCCCCCTCCCCATCCGCGCACTCGACGCCGGCGCCACCGACCCGTCCGCCAACGGCGGTAATATAGCGCAAGAGATGAAATCGCCCACGACGAACCTCGCCTCTCCCAGCGTCTTATCCGGATCAGTATCCTCGGGCGTTCTTTCCGCTTCCGCGTCGTCCGGGTCTAGACCCGGTCCGCCGTCCCCTATGACCACGCTGCCTAGCTCTCTAACTGTGTATTTGCTGCTGCTGCTGCTGCTGCTCATCGTGTTC
Organism: Poronia punctata; assembly: GCA_022579005.1. Lineage (NCBI taxonomy): Eukaryota > Fungi > Ascomycota > Sordariomycetes > Xylariales > Xylariaceae > Poronia > Poronia punctata. The sequence goes on from MU401687.1 coordinate 7,000, forward strand.
GTCGTCGTCGTCGTTGCCGTCGTCGTCGCTGCTGAGGGTGCGGCGCGCGTGTCTTGGTATAGGAGTCGGAAGACGAGACGGGTGCCGATGGCTGGGTTGGGGAGGAGCTTGTCGCCGGCTATGATGATTTGTTGGGCTAGTTCGTCGAGCGTGCAGTCGGACCAGGTGTGCAGGGTTAGGGATGGTGGGAAGAGATTTGTTGAGAATTCGTCTGGTCTGTGGTGAATGTTTTGCGCGCGGAGCTTGTGCGTTAGAGATAACTCGTTCTGTCTAGTTACAGAAGAAGCCGGGGATGGGAAGCTCACCTGTGGAAAGCACCAGTTCGGTAGAAAAGCTGCAATGCGAAGGGCGGCGTGTTATGGCGGTCCATGGCGAGGTAGGTAAAGGTAACCTAGCTTAGGTTTATCCTAAAGAAAGGTAAACCGTATTCTGAGATGATGAAGGAAGGCAATATTTGATTTTGGTAGTTTGTTTTTTTCTCATTCATTGCCCACGAACTACATGGCTTTTATCCTATTCGCTGCGGTATGTATTTTCTGATTTGACGAAGTTTTGTGACGAAGAATGCGCCCACGCTGGAGAGTAAGTGGTGGTAGATTAAAACAATATATTTGTTGTCCTAATAAAATTCCATAGCAGTGTAGGTAGTCTAATTGCTACGCGTATGTCTACCTGCTACGTCTTGTCACCAGCTTTTGTCTCTGATATCGGCTGGAGAAGGTCACGGTCACGGTGCTCGTAAATAATGTTTGCTGTACAGTACCTACAATGCTGGGGACCGGGGTAGCTCCGATGAGGCGGATAGTGGGGCGGCCTAAGTACTGTACTAAAAATTGTAAGCGTGATACACCAGTCCAAAAGGAGTTAGGTTGCTTTGATCGAAAGTTGTCGGAACTTCAATATTCAACGGCCAACTCTCCAGTAACAATTATTTAACCATCAACATCAACCACTTCACCACCTCCTTCCGTGTACACGTAGAGCACGATACTAAGCGAATTCTCGCACCCGACAAAACAAACATAGGTAATATCAAAAAGCAACCAATACACTTCATAAATCTCGCCCCCCTCGAGCCACCAAAAAAACAGCACCCGAACTACAAAAGACAAACTCAGCCAACCAACCATGGATTTCGCCTCCCTAATGTCCCAAGAAATCGCCAAAGCGAAACCCCGCCCTTCCGAAGATCCGAATTCAAAAGAAACAAACAAGAAACCCTACATCCGCCGCGCCGAGCTCGAAGCCCAGCGCGAAGCAGCCTACAGAGCCGAACAAAAAGCCATCGAAGACCGCCGCGCCGCCAAGGCGGCCGAGAAGCGCAAGCGCGAAGAGGAAGAAGCCGAGGAGGCCGCCGCCCGCGAAGAGCGCAGGAGGAAACTAGCCGAGGAGACGCGACGACGACGCGAACAGGCCGCAGCAGAAGAGGAGCGCGCGAGGAGGAAGCGGCTTGGATTACCTGAACTCAAGAATAGGGAGGATAGCGCTGGTGCGAGTGCGAGTGAAGATGGGACAGCCGCCGACGAAGATATTCCCGAGGAACAGCTCGTGGTTAAGTTGCGGGAACTAGGCCACCCGGCCATATTGTTCGGGGAGTCGCATCGGGCTCGGCTGAAGAGGTATAGGAGACTTACGACGGTGGTGACGACCGGTCCGATACCTACGACTTTGCAACTGGTCGAAGAGGAGGATATGAAGGTCTCGGTCGATAATATCCCCCAGGACAAGGCCGGTCGCAAGTACTTGTTCCGTCAACTCGCCTCGTACTTCACCATGGTATTGCGCGAATGGGAGTCGGCCCTAGCCAGAGAGCAGAAGCAGGAAAAGCAGGATACGTTTGCCAGCAAAGCAGCCGTAAACGCCATGGTATCGAGCCGCGACAACATGAAGCCCCTATTCCGCAAGTTTGAGAGCGGCGACTTGGACGACGACATTTTAAAGCCGGTGGTCGAGATTGTCCAGGCTGCCCAGGAGAGGCGCTACGTAGATGCCAACGATGGCTACTTACGCCTGAGCATCGGAAAGGCGGCTTGGCCCATCGGTGTCACCATGGTGGGTATCCACGAGCGAAGTGCACGCGAAAAATTGCATAACGGCGAAAGAGGTCACGTCATGGGCGACGAGGTTACTAGGAAGTATTTACAGAGCATAAAGAGGTGTTTGACTTTTGCTCAGGTGCGGTGGCCACCAGAGGATATCAGACAACTGATGGGATAGACGAGATACGTAGACTCTCGACCACCGCATTTCTTTTGCATTTATGCTGTTAAGTCTACAAGGAGTTTTTATGTCTTCTGGAAGTCGTCGTCGTGGCCGATCCTAAGAATAGCATAGGCCTCATTCTAACCTTTGCCAGACCCATCCCTTCCTTGACTCGCAGGTTGATGTCTCACTATGGGGACCTAGGCGATGCGGTGGTTACATCTCTCAAGATGCTCTTTATCGTGTAGGCGATTCTCGGCAACCGCACTACGCCTTGACGGGGTAATGCCTATCTTATGTTCACTTCCCTTGTCAGGGTCGTCTAACTCGGATAGAAAAGTATTTTCATGGTTAGTTTTGCAAGGGCCTTCCTGAGGAGGTCATATCAAACATTATTCCCTTTCTCTCTCCTCGGCATATCGGATTCCGAGCTTTTACCAAGAGTTAGGACCGATGCAGTGTATGCCTTTGCTGCTTCATTCGTCAATGGTATCTAGCTGCGCCCTTTTACGCTTGGGACTTGTGTTCGGGGCGCTGTGCGTTTCCTAGGCCGCAGTCTGTTCACCGAAATCCGCCGGTCCATGCTTGTCCTGCGGGAATATCTCGTTGGCACCAGGTAAGTTACGACCGGCCGTGTCGTCGCCTCTCCGTTTTCTTGCCTTTACGCGTAACTTAGCAGCGACCAGGCTCATCCGTCTAACACGGTCCAAAACCTGAGTTTGATATTCCTTTGCTGCCTGTAATGCTTGCTGCTGCATCGCTACTCGGGGGTCGGTGGACACGGCGACAAGGAGCTAGTTTAGGCGTCAGCTTCTAATTCTGTATTCCACGGGCGGTGTGGGTTGGAATATACCTTGTCGATAGTATTAATCCGTGCCCTTAGCTGGCCTTGCCTGATCATCGAAACCAATTCTGCCGCGAGATCCCAGTCAGGCGCGCCAAAGGCCTCGTTCATGCTCTCCAGAGTTACGCATGAGAATGGTACAAAGTACTGAATGATACACTTGCTGCGGATCATGGATATAATGTTGGTCGTATGAGGCTGTAGATACAAGTCCAGGAGGTAGTCGGCCGAGTAAGCGTCGACTATCGCTAGACAGGCAGCATAGCGACCACTAATAAACATCGAGATGGCCTTGCGAATGTGAGACTCCAGTTCGAGGTAATTTCGGAATGACGGACTATCGAGAACCCGGGATTGTAACTGCGCCCTATCCATGGTGGCGAGTGCCAGCAGTCCTCCATAAGCGGCAACGTCGTTTACACTGGCAATGTCGTTGTATGCCTGGCAGTGGGTAGGATCTCCTGCGTCGATAAAACACTTGGCCGCGTCAGCATATCGCTCCAGGCCCATGTATGCCAATCCGGAGACCATCCTTTGGTAAGGCTTTTCCGGGTTCGATTCGTTGCCCGAGGCAGAGCCGGACATGAGTTTATTGGCGTTTACTAAAACGCCAGCCCAATCCCTTCTTTGAATCAGGCACTTGATTAGATGTCTGCCGACTTCTGTTATATGTGCCTGTGAACTCGAATCTGGCCGCATCTTGACGTAAGCTTCAGTAGCACCTGGGAGATCTCCTATGCTTTCTAAATGTGCACCAAGTTCACGATGAGCGATCTGGTGGGTGCGGACATGTTAGCAAGGCTTCCTGTGCTGCCGGAACCATGGCAAGGGACAGAGTGAACGCATACCCTTATACTCTCCTTGACCAAGTTGTTTTTGTAGCCCTTCAGTTCACCCTCCAATTGACGAGTTGTCGCTATATTGGTCCTCTCTGTAGCTGCGGCCCAGTTTGTGTCGAATTGACTTTCTGCATCGTCGGGGCACACGGCCTGGAGGAGTTCGCAAACATCATTATACCGTTGCAGGTCCTTTCCTTTCTTCGCCTCTCTAGCGGCGGCTTTCAGGGCATCGATACAAAGGGGTACGGAACATCGGCCGATGAGGAGGAGTCTCTCGAAACGCGTGCGCCCTGAAATATTATACGTCTTGATCAGTATGAGGTTTTCTTATTTCGGGGGGAATAAGGGCGTCGGAACAAAACAAACCTCTATAGTTTGATATGTAAAGGTCAAGGTCGAACCTGGGCGCATCTATCAGAAAAGCGATGTCAGTAAGTATTAGAGCGAGCGATGGGGCGAGGATGTTGGAATGAGGAAGAATCGTGCATACTTCTGACGACAACGCCGCCCTCTGCGACTCGGGCGGCAAAGAACTTCTCAATGTTTTCCTGCTGCTGAGAGGCCATGTTGGCAACAGGGCTAGGACGCGTACAGCAGCGACGTCGTTTCGGATATGTGTACGAGACAAGTGATGATCGGGTTGATAGCTATGGTGAATTTGAACAGGCTCTTGCTTTGTTGACAACGCCTTAAAGGCGGAGGATTCGGCCTATGCAACTATTTCTGTGGTGTAATATCCCGGTAGCAGAATCGAGGACTACCTGAAGTGGTTGAACTTATGAAGGGAAGTGCAGGTAAGATGTTGTTGGAGGCGTAGTAAAGAAGTTGTCTTCAATTGTACCTAGGTGGGATAGGAATACCTAAACGTAGGTACCTAATGTACTGTATAATACACGTACGTGTACATACGTAAGGTAGTTGAGGCTCTAGGACGGAGAGTGCCCCAAGGTTGGTGCTAGCAGGAGTGGGATGGCGGGGTAACTCTACCTATTATACATGATGTTTAGTGGGGGGTACGTACCAACAGTACCTTTAAGCCGCACACAGTTTTTCGGGTGTCACGCAATGCTACCATCAATTTGGCCTTAAATTGTAAGAATATAATAAGAATCACACGTACTTAGCAGCGAGGCGTCGATGCCGAAGGCTGTTACGGACATCGTTATCATAACGCCGCACATACTCATGGGCTACAAGTACACAATCGCGGACGTTGATATGACGCGATCCTTTCGCGTCCGAATTTCAATGGCTTTACGGATTATATGGAACTCTGTCACTTTGGAGACAGAGTCCTTTGATATTGCAAACGTACGGCCTATTATAGATTGCCTTGATCTTGGAGAGAGTCTCAGTCCAAGAGTAGGTATTAAACAGAGAAGCAAATACTAATTCATACGTGTATTGGCCAAAAAACCAGTCTATAACATACCTATACTAGGTATTTTACTCGCATGTCCGCTCACTGAATATCGGCAACAAATCCAAGAGAAGAAGTGCTGTTGTAAAGATCGTCTATCATCACACCTATTCTGGCAAACTATAAACTAATAGTTCCTTTGCCAACAATATTTACTTGCCCAAATGCATTGTCGAAGTCTGCTAATGTTTTGGTTGTCAACTCTAATTGGCTCAAGAGTTAATAAGGGGCTCCAGAAAGGGAAATATAACTTGATCACTCCAACTTTAATATCACGAAATTTGTCAACCCCATGTTTGACTGTATCCAACTTTACGTGTCTGATATCATTCTTTCGCTTGTCCTGCCATGAGTATACAAGTAACCTTTGTATTCTCAATAAGTGCCATGAAGGGCATTCGTCTACTTCACATTCTAGGCGACGTTTAGACATTTTGTTCATGGGAGTCTCAATGACAAGTAAGGAAACCATGGCCGTATTTTTAATTCGCGAGAGGTCCTGGAATATGAGCTTGCAATGAGGGCACCTGAATGAACGTCTCTTTTGCCCAGTAGCCCCTGAACTGAACATGCATATGCCTCCGTACTAAGGAGTTCTCCATACTTGTCTGCCTTGCTCACGCAATTTTCAATTCAACATTGAACTGGTACCGGCAAATGCCCCTCACCATCCACATTGGATGTGATCGGTCTTGTCACTTCTTTTCTACCACTCTAATCTCTTTTCACTCATTCTTGCCGTTGACCTTGAGATACCGACCTCGTTAACCTGGGTCGATGGCACGAGATGTCGTCAACAGAGTCAGGACAACAGAAAAACCAAACCAGACAAGATGCTCTCTCTAACCACCACCATAAACCATCAAACATTACAACCGCTTCTACCCTCAACGACGAGATGGCCATGTCATCCACCAACAACAAAATATCATGGTATAGACGACAATTCGACCACGCTTGCATCACCCCGGCCGTCCTAGCATGGCCTTATAAAGGGTCGGGCACATCAGACGATCCCTTCGTAGTCGACTTCTTACCCGACGACGAGCGTAACCCGTTCTTGTTCCCCAAGTGGTTCAAGTGGAGCATCACCGTGTTTAAAGCTATTGCTGTCCTGGCTGTGGCTTTCGTCTCGACTGCGTATACTTCTGCCGTTGGCGATATCGTTGATGAGTTCCATATCGAATCTCCCGAGCTTGCTATTTCCGGCGTTTCTCTATTTGTCCTTGGGTTTGCTGTAGGGTAGGTATAATATCATGATCCTCTCTGTTCCGCCTGGGCCTATGAGAGCAGTGAGCACCGCCGACTAATTCGTTATATATATCATCCGCAGACCTGTCTTCTGGGCACCGTTGGGCGAGATGTACGGCCGTCAAGTCATATTCTTTGTCTCTGTAAGTTCCAGATATATATATATATCTCAGAATTTGGTTGTAAAGGCCGTGTGTACCCATCTCTGACTCGGATCTTTTGCACAGTATGCTACCTTGACGGCTTTGAATGCCGCTACTTGCGCGTCTAGAAATATTTCTACGATTGCCGTATTGCGTTTCTTAGCCGGAGCCTTTGGTAGCTCCCCCTTGACAAATTCTGGCGGGGTTATCGCAGATATGTTCGAACCTAAAGAAAGGGGGTTTGCTGGAGCGTTATTCGCCATGGTAGGATAAATTTCTAATCTCACCATTAGAACCTGCTATCCAGCAAGATTACCATCTTGATGACTTTCACCCCTTAATCAATTGCAATCGCTAACGTACAAATAAACACAGGCACCCTTCCTAGGTCCATCCATCGGCCCCATGGCAGGCGGCTTCCTAAGCCAAGCAGGAGGCTGGCGCTGGGTAGAGGGTCTAATGGCAATCTTCACCGGCATTCTCTGGATCGCCGTATCCCTCTACGTACCAGAGACCTACGCCCCAGTCTTGTTACGCAAGCGGGCCGCCGCACTCTCGAAAATGACCGGCCGCACTTACATCTCCAAGCTGGAATCCGGACGTCCCAAGCAGACGGCGACGCAGAAGTTTACAGTCGCCCTCGTGCGGCCATGGGTCATGCTGTTCCGCGAACCCATCGTCACTTTAATTTCATTGTATCTCGCCGTCATCTACGGCACGTTGTATCTCATGTTCGCCGCCTTTCCTATTATTTTCGGAGAGATGCGAAATTGGTCAACTGGTGTTAGCGGATTGGCGTTTCTGGGAATAGCCGTAGGGACTGTTGTTGCTGTTGTTTGTTTCGCCTGGGATCAAGTCCGTTATCGAAGAGTTTGTACCGCTAAAGGTGGTGGCGGTCCTGTTCCCGAGGCGAGACTCCCGCTGGCTGTTATAGGGGGTGTTTTGATACCTGTTGGGTTATTCGTCTTTGCTTGGACAAATGGTCCTGAAATTCACTGGATCGTACCTATACTCGCTTCTGGCGTGTTTGCCGCGGGTTTGGTCAGCGTGTTTCTCAGTTTGCAGAATTATCTTATCGATTCTTGTAAGTCATCACCCCCCCCCTTTCTATCTCATTCCCCATTAGTAATTACTTTGCTTTAACACAAAATAAAAACTAATCTTAATTCTCCCGAGTTAGATACAATATTCGCGGCATCAGTCATCGCCGCCAGCTCCATCCTACGTTCCCTATTCGGCGCCGCCTTCCCCTTGTTCACAACACCGATGTACGAACAACTTGGCATACACTGGGGTAGTTCGATCCCGGCCTTTCTCTCTCTCGCTTTCCTTCCTTTTCCTTTTCTCTTTATGAAATACGGCGCAAGGATCAGGGCTCGTTGTAGATATGCCGCTGAAGCTTCGGAGACTATGGCTAAGCTTAGAGCTCAGCATGTGAAAAGGGCCGGGGGCGAGAAAGAACAGTGCTAAGAAGAAAGAGTTGCGAACTATTTGCATTTATATGACGATAGCTGTATCAAAGGACATGATCAATCAATCTTATACGTATTTTAACTCTAATACATAAGGGGTATCCTCTATGCAAGTCAAGACGGATTTGCATCCTACCGGCACAGGTGGCACAATATGACGACCAGACTCTACCGTATGCGATGCATGCATGACCGGTCCTTCTTGATTTCCGTCACGTCATTGCTTTCTATAGCCTTTACTATGAAAATGTAATCCAGCAAGCCTTGGAACGTGTCCTGGCGGATAAGGGGAAAAACTGGCACTACAGCGGGACGCACCCCTTTACCCCTATTGCAAGTCTTGAAGCCCCATACAAAAATGACATTCTTCAACGACACAGCAACATTGATTAAATCCGGCATGTCACATTCTAGTTGCTACTTTATCCGCATATCGTCATACATTCAAGGGGAAAGTGTAGGAGGGAAGGTACGGATCGGGCTGTATGAGGTAGGGGGTTCTTTCACAATCAGAGTACCTACTGTCACCCTCCGTAGGAAGTAACTTCTACACGTCATTATCCACCCCCAACACCAACAGAGCGGGACTGAGATCATTCAGCTGTGTCTCGAGTTTTGGGTGCTTGGAGATGCGTGCCGCCTTGGGGTGGGGGATCATCGTGGATGGATGCTACGTTATAGCTAGCAATCGTAGGGGCCCGTTAGTAGGACACAAAAATCCTAAAATACCCCAACAGATAATCGGGCTATGCCGCGCAAATCTTGATAGTTTAAGTCGACGTGCAAACACTTTCTACTACGTATACTATTTATTGCCATGTCACATCGCCACAGACGCAGACGGTCATTGCAATGCCAGTCCTTCTTTTGTCTGGTATAAATAAAGAGCCGTGGTCTATTACAACTCTAAAAGACTATCTAGAGGGAATAGATGTCGCGTTGTAGGATGCAGGGGCTGGAGTGTTGAAACTCGGGTCGGGGCCCTGGAATTTGGTGGGGCTGGGAGGTCTATATCTGGCATTTTCGCATATCAAGACGGTAGCGCCAGCATGTATGTGTCGGTATGTGTATATGAGATATTGTGGTACTTGTCGCGCTAGGTCATCGATAGTGTCCCTCGACTTCGGTATTCTGCTTTTCAAGTTTTTGCAAGTGCAACTCGTGACTGCGTACCTAGTGTGCCTTCCGACTTGTGATCAAACATTACCTAACGCAATGTCCTCGACAATAAAGCCTAGACGGCAAACGTCATAGCGGCAATCTGTTCCATCTTGACATTCTTCGCCCTCATAATCCTCCTTGCGATCCAAGATGGCAAACCGCTGTTCTCGTGGCATGGGGTCACGCTCAACGCTATCGTATCCGTCCTGTCAACGGCGAGTAAGGCTTTGTTATTATTTGCCATCGAAGACCTCATCGGTCAATGGAAATGGATCATATTCAACGACCAAACTAGACCTCTGATAGACTTTAAAAGGGTCGACGCGGCCAGTCGCGGACCTCTCGGGGGTCTTAGGCTACTATGGAGTTTGAAGAGAGTGTATGATCACCTAGCTCGCGTCAGATTCCCGTTTACAATACCCCTTTCGCTAACACTCACGCGTCGTGGCGTGTTGGTGGATTTATAGAACGTTTCTATATCTTGGCAGCTTCACTGTGCTGCTCAGTCTGGCTATCGACCCTTTCACTCAACAACTCGTACAGAGCAGACAGGGTCTCGTTATTCTGAGTGACAACCAGACTACCTTGGACACGGCAGTGAGGTACGCCAAAGGCAACTGGTTTGTTCTTGCGGTCGGCTACGGTCAGTAGCAAATCCAAATAAATCGTCAATGCCCAAATGCTGACGCATCCAAACAATAATGTCAGATGTATTTGTCGACGCAGACTTCTCGATGCAATCCGCTGTACTTTACGGACTCAACGAGCCACTTGAGTCGGTCACGCAACAGAGCCCCTTTAACTGCCCAACGGGAAACTGCACCTGGACAGCGCACGAATCGCTAGCAGTGTGCTCCCGCTGCTCCGACGTGAGGGGAAAGTTAGAACAGTCCAAGGATCCTACCACCTTGTACACAGACCTGCAGCAAGTAGGAAATATCTTCCGGGAAAGCACTTACGGCAACGCCACCTCCTTCCGCTTGCCAAACAGTCTGACAATCAGCAACTTTGACAGCTAGACCCCAGATCAACGCTACAAGCACTAAAGAAGTGTTGCTCGGCACTTTGAACACGGTAACCCTGATGACTACTTTCGGCACTGGAAACGCGAGCGATACTGCCAGCATGCAGGATATTGACACGCTTATCTGGTCTATGACGATGCTCCGCGTCAACCTGGACCCGGAGAATCCACGTACCATTTGGCCGCACATTCCCGTCATAGCGGACGAATGTTCCGTCTTCTACTGCGTCAAGAAACACGAGCCCGTCGTGCAAAACGGCGTCTTCACTGAGAAGGCCAGTCAAGTGATCGAAGCCCAGCGGTCCCCTCAATCGTGGCAACCTCTCACCGCCTTGAACGCTTCCAACAACGGCACCAACACCGGCAGTCAACGCCCGCCACCGGATAGGTTGGCGAGCCTTGAGTTCCATAATGATACCTCACGGGTGAGTCGCAGCGACTTGATGCTCGTATCCGAGGCGACAGGGAGTCGTCTAACATTTAACGTCTCACATGCCGCCGTCGATAGCATCAGCTATTTCTTTCAAAATACGCTGGCGACGAAGCTCAAAACGGTCAGCCTTTCCTCCGATAAGCTCTCCAGCCTCACAAACGGTTGGTACATTACAGATGACCACAGCCACCGGTATGAGCCTAGCCTGAGCCAGGTACTGTACTCTAGTAGGGACCTTGCCGTGACATTTTCGAGTCTCGCTGCGAGCATGAGCAATGCGCTGCGGAGAGGCGCCGACGAAAAGGTGGACTCGGGTCCCGATTCTGAGCCTGTCAACAAAGTCGTCACGGGCCATAAGGGGGTCGTCACATTCTTCTACCGTGTCGAGTGGCCATGGATTGTAGTCCACGGTATGAGTGCCGTAATAGGCACATTTTTCATTGCTGCAACAATAAAGAAAAACCATGGAACGCAACCGTGGGGATCTAGTAGTTTGGCGACTATGAGTCGTGGGCCGCTGGTGCAACACATGCTCGCGGGGACGCAAACCGTCAAAAAAATGGAGGCCGAGGCGCGTAATGAGCGAGTTGTCCTCCTGTCTAAGGAAACGAATACATCCTTGGAGGATTTGGGCCTTGACCCGTTGCAGCAGCCTGGAGACTAATTTTGCTCTATACTTGAACGAAATAATATTATCTCGACATACAGTTAACCTAGGGCTCTCTTCGTTCTATTGATAGCGTATAGCAGCATTTAAGTCGAGACATGGATCAAGTAGACCAATAATAATGTCATATGTACACGTACCCTCCGACATTAAAGCCTGATACCAACAGCGTCCTTCCTCGGCCGAATCAACATCTTATTGTCCGGATTGAAAAAGACAAACTCGTGCAACATGCCCGGCTCCAACCCCTTTTTCCCATCCAAAAAGGCAAACTCGTACCTATCCAACAACTGGACCAAGAAGATCTTGGCCGCCACATCAGCAATGACCCTTCCAGGACAAGCAGCCCGTCCAGCGCCCCAAGTCAGCAAATCCAAATCGACAGAACTAAACGACCTTGCCCGATGTTTATCAATCTGATCGGGCGCGCAGAACCTCAACCCTTTATATAAATGCGGTTCATTAAACAGCTCGGGATCCATAGTCCTCTGTCTTCCGGAAACCGTGATAAACTCCCCCCTTTTCAGGGGTAATCCACCCAACACCACGTCCTTCTTCACCACGCGACTACACACGATCAATGGGGATGAAGCTATTCGCGCGGTTTCCTTCATGGCCGATTCCAGCTTATCTAAGCCGCCGCTCGTAAAAGCCGCTACGTCCCAACGGCCGTTTAATTCCTTGTGGCGGTCGCGGATCTCGGCGACGACTTCAGACAAGACCTCGGGATGAGAGGTGAGGTCTGAAATCAAGTGACAGATCAAGTTTGCGGTGCTGAAGATTGACGCCGTGGCTACGCTGCCGCAGAGGGTTGTGAGGATTGATGGGTCGGATTCGAAGGGGGTTGTTGCGTCGCGGATCATCCAGGATAAAAGATCTGATGATGATGATGATCCTTTTTCTTTTGTTGTTGTGGTAGATTGTTGTTGTTGTTGTTGTTGTTGACGTCGAACTTCGGGTGTTATAAAGTCTTTTTCTAATTCCCGCCAACGATTGTTTAGGGTCCATTTTGCTGGGAGGAACCATACTAGGATTCTTTGTAGGAATTTGGTGGGGATTAGACGCATTGTTAATGCCACTGCGAAGACTAAAATGTCATGTATGTTAGAAGGGGGAAAAAAGCAAAAGAAAATGGGAAAGGAAAGGGGGAAAAGGGGAAGAGAAAAAGAAGAGAAAAACCCTTACGTGCTTCAGTCAATTCAGAAACACATTCGACAACCCTCCTCTCCCCCTTTTTCTTCCCCTCCCCCTTGTTCATCTTGACCATTTCCACACCAAACAAAACAAGACTCATACTAGCAGCAAAACAAGGCGCAACGACTTTTCCCAAGAGATTAACTTCCTTCCATTCCCCTTTTTCCTCTTTCCCTTCTCCCTTTTCATCTTCATCTTCATTTTGGTCGACCTCGCCCAAGATACTACTACGAGAAATACATTCCGTCAAATCGCCGTATAAATCCTGTAACCCGGGACTCACCCTCCTCTGCAAGATGCGACTCTGATAATTCGCATCCACCGTCCTCTCCAATCCCGTCAGATGGGAAACGAACGCGTGGCTGTGCGATCGTCGAGCGTCCAGGACGTCGGAGCCCAATCGGTTGATTTCCGGGAGGAGGGTCGTCGGGAGGACGGTTAGGGTCTTGTCGCCGCGGGAGAGCTTGTATGGTTTTCCGGCCGACTTTTTTTTTTTTTTTCAATTAAATCTCTTGTTAGTTTTGGGGAATTGGATGGGGATCGATGGATGGATGGAATGACGAGCGAGTGAGTAAGATAGTTTGGGATATAACATATATATATGTATGTACCTTATTATGTAAGAGGAAATATTCTAAAAGGGGGAGACGAGACGAAAGCAAGAAAGAAAGAAAGACAATAGACGAGAAAACAAGGGAGGGAGAGACGGACAGACAGACAGAAAAAAATAAAAAAATAAATACCTTCTTATCAGCATCATCAAGGATCCCAAGAGCACCAGTACTCCATCTCAATCTCGCAAAGAATGATGGCTCGAATGGGAAAAGTCGGTTATATACCGGCAACTGATGATCATTTCGTCCTTTTCGTCGCGTGAGATGGGATAGGATGTAATATGCGAATAGAAACCCGATGATGACTGTTCCCGCAAGGAGAAGGAAAGGGGGAATTGATGATGAAGGGTTGTTGTTGTTCTTTGTGGTTGATTCAGATTGGGATTGGGATTGGGATTGAGATTGAGAAAAGGTATCCATTTTTGGGGGGGATTTATGAGGTCTTACAATGATGAATGGTAAATGATAAATGATGATGATGATGATAAATGAAGAAGATTGTTTCAGTCGTAGCTTAGATAATTATTGAAAAGGATGTGTTTGTTCTTGGTTACTTAGGTAGGTAGGTAGGTAGTTATTTCATCTTGTAGACTAGATAGATAGATAGATAGATAGATGGATGGATGGATGGATGGATGGATGGATGGATGGATGGATGGATTGATGGATAGTTTGAGATTTGAGGTTTTGAGGTTTTGAGGATTGTGAAATAAGGTATTATCTGTCTGCTTATTTGTCTCCAAATGTTTAGATAAATACTTACCTACTACCTACTCGTACTGAGAGAAGACGACTTACATAAGAATTAAGAACGATGGATATGAATGAATGATTGCGGGGTGGGTGTTCGTGACTTCGGATTAGGTTACATGACATGACATGACATGACATGGGCCTTGCTTACTTACCTGACTTGGCAGGTTCTTGACATTCATTCATTCATTTATTTATTTATTCATTCATTCATACGGTGCATATTTAAAAGAGGTTGTATGTATTAGTGTTTGTTTGTGGAAGATTAATCTGTCCCCCAAATATAGGCAGGACGATGAGAGTAGTACATGTTTCAGGTAAGAAGTACGGCTGTGGTCTAGACTTGTTGTAGACTTCCATGTAGTGTTCGGAGTATAATCTCACCTTCACTTTATCAACGGATACGATTATATCGCTAGCCTATATACTTCTGAGAGAAACAACTGTCTTACAAAATAAATGGTGGTATTGCTAGATAGGTAGTGTGAAGTGAAAGACATTGCGCCTACACCTACTAGGTAGATCAAAATATCCTAAACACGTAACCCCATATCCCGTTGAACATAAATTAACCCAAACAGATCCGTCACATTGACAAAAAGTCTCAAGGCCCTCATAATATCATCACTCACCACGTCCCCAACCGCCTTCTTCATCTCTTGCTCAAGTCTCGACATGGCAATATTCAAACACTCTCGCTCATATTCAGCAATCCACATCAGATCCTCCTTCTTCTTCATACCTTCATCTCTGCTGTTGTTGTTATTGTAATGGAATTCGGGAAAGTTGACGGAATTCAGATTATTTTCAGCCGAATCCCGCGACATGGAACCCCAATCATTATACATCCGACACATGTTTGCCAAATGACGGCACACATCGTCTGCTAGATAGGCCGTGCGCGCATTTACCTCCAAGATTCCCTTCTCCGCGCCGCCGCTGGGTAGTGAAGTCGGAGATGATCCGGAGAGTGAGGTCCCTACTAGACACTGGAAGAAGATAAAGGCAAAAGGACAAGATGTGTGGTCGGCCGAAGTCCCTCGGATCCAATTGTGGTAACCGCGTTTGGAACCTTTAAACAGCTTGATCTCCGTGTGATTGCCGTTTGATCCAACTTCCTGGCTGTTGTAATCATCATCTCCGTTCGTGTCGCCGTCTGGACGTGTCGCCCCATTCTCGTCAGGGCTTGTCTTATGTTGTTGTTGTTGTTGCCTTCGGAAGTCGTGGTTGTCGGCCGCGTGGGTGACGTGTGCCAGAAAAAACGTCTCGAGCTCCCAAGTTAACCGGTTCTGCAAGCTGGGAGGACTACTTTTGACTGCAGGATGTAGTAGTATGTAGCGCGCTAGTTGACCCAGGAGCACTTTGAAATCGTCAACGTCTCCATTAGAAGCACCGTTCTGGCATCCGTTTGAAGTTGTGCTAGTAGCAGTGGCCGTGTCGTAAGAAACGAACTGTTGCCGAATAATGTCCTTTATAATGGCAAAATGCTCGTGTCCGAGCTTCCTCTCTACCACTGTCTCGACATAATAATCTGCCTCGAACATCAATGCCGAGAGTACAGACATTTGCTGTAAAATATCCAAACTACACGGTCCCGACCCCGGTAGTCCGTTACATGCTGTCCATATCAGGGGAATGAGGGTCATGTATTTCGCCTTTGATGCCGGTATTTCCGGAAAGATGTCGATCCGCTCGGCTAAAAGACCCTCGAGACCGAAGCTTGCTTGCGTTTCCAACACGCGAAGAGCTTCTAATCCGATGGAAGAGAGCATGGGTGTCATTCTGACGAGTGAGCCGGCTTTGCGTGTGCCTCCGAGTAGGTTGGGATCGGGTAAGAAGGAGAGCTTGCTGAAATCGGGTAGCTGGGTTGTGTCAACCCAGGCTGCCGCGATACAATATGCTCGAGATAAGATGGGCGAACCGTAGGTGACTTTTTCGATCCATATATATCGCCCTTGCGCCCATGAGTCTGGGTTGGCTATCAAATAAGCCTTGCCACGTCTGACCGCTTCGGCCAAGCGAGCGTCTTGTAAGCTTTGGATCCAGGGTAGGCGTCGTAATGATGCCAGCGCAAGTACGTTGTAGGCCGTCTGCTCGCACATATCCCCCCACGAGCCGTTATCCTTTTGCGAGTGTAGTGTTTCGTTGAGAAGTTGTAGGGATATGATTGGGACCTTCCATCGAAATACCGAGTCTCCGCCAAAGAGCACTGTACGGATCACCTCGTCGCGGCAGCAGCATTCGCAGAGGATGGAGAATAGCTGAGAGAGCAACATAACCCAGTAATCCTTTTGAGTATGCTGTAAAAAACTTGTTAAGAACCGATCATCTTGTCGAAAAGGGGGATGGGACCATCAATGTCAATAGGAAAGACTAACCCATTTCTCCTTTACATGACCCGAGTATACTTCATCGCAGAGAAAGTCGAGCGTCTCGAGCATCTTGGGCATGTACGATTCAGCATCCTTGTGCGTCAACAAACAGGTGAGAACATTGCAGTTTGCGCTAAAGCTAGCGTTTCGCTCTCCTCGATATGTCTTGAACCAACCCGAGCTTTCGAATTCGGCTAGCATTGGCCGTATATCGGCGTCTTCTCCAAGCAGACGTAATGCTATGATTGTTCTAGCAGTATCGTCGGCATCCGGAACTGATGATGGCGCTTTTTACCAAAGAAAGACAATTAGTCGAGGTAAGAGAAAACCGTGAATATCCAAGTCTCTTACCAAAACCAACAATGCCTTTATTCTTCTCCAGACACTGTCTCAAAAAAGCACGAATTCTACCCCCATCAACTTCAGGTACGCTGAGACCGGCACTACATAGGACGGAAGCACTCTGAATAGACGTGCCTTTTAATCAGCACCAGTCATGACCCCCTCGGCGAGAGCGACGTGATATCGCGGAGAAGAGATGACGAATATCGACGGGAAACTTACCCAGCAAGTCTCGAAAATCGTCGTGGGCCAGGCACAAGGTACACTCCAATCCCCCCTTCCCGGACCCAACTTTATAACGGTGCGGAGGTACTGTTCCGCTTTACTATCCCACTCCGGTACGTCCATCAGATATGCAGCGGTCGATGCCGGAGATCCCATCATGGAGCCGTTATCCTCGCGCCAGCGCGTTAGTCGACTGAAATCGATATCTCCGCTGAATGCTTCCAGAGAATGCAGGTATGTGGAAGGAGCGTCGTATATGGTCGACAATGGAAACTTGGACAGTTTAGCTGCGTTGAGCATCTTCAGACCGGATAGATACGGTAGGTCCTCGTCCTCGATCTTCACCCCCTCGTTTTGAAGAAGTGAGATGTGCTTGACGACCAGAAGCTCGACCGATACTTGGTCGCATGTACTCGGTTCTAGATCTCGTAACATTCGCCGTAATGAGCTCTCCGCCAATCCGGCACGCTCTTTAAGGAGACGATTGTCAGGATCATGATTCAGATATTTCCGTATCGCCAAGAGAGATGCCGCCGTGTTCAAAATACCGTCGACCGGCGACGCGTAGGACTCCCACGATCCATCTTCAAGCTGACTGTCCACTATAAACCAGAAACATTCGGGGAATAACCAAGTAGATTCCAAATCCCTCTTATCCTTCTCGGTTCCAGGCTTCCAGACCATTGAAACCCAAGCGGTATCGTAGATCGAAGCCGTCATGGACCCAAACCCCGTGTCCGACGAGCATTGCTCAGCAAGTGAGTTCAGCAAAGCCGTGGCTCGATTCTGGACGTCGGGAAGATGACCCTGCTTATCCCCCTCCATCGCCGCGGTAGGATAGTCAAGCAGCTTCTACAGTTTTCCCCAAAAAAATAATAATGCAATTGAAACTTTAATTGGGTATAAAAATACTTAGACTGGGGGGTATACACCTCCTTGGCCGGTATTATACTCGTAGCTGTGCTCAGTATTTCTACTTTAGGTACTTTACCAGTATTTCAGTCGGATGAAATAGATGACGAACAGCACAATCATTTATTAGTGACCGTTTGATCTACTTTTGCCCTAGCGCCCTGCAAAAGGTTGGCTCCTTCCCCGGGGCTAGGTTTTTCTTGGTCGCTCACTTCCATCTCCCACCAGGTTGGAACTGCCCTAACCTCGAGACCGAAGCTTTGTCTAAAATGGCGGGATTGTTTTAATGTAAAGTTTTGTCTGAAGTGACCTTTACTAGTAGTAACATTCCGCTGGTTTTGCATAATCGCTTTTTAAACCTTTTCCAATCCTACCTTGCGGCGTATGAAAACGCTCATGATATTCCCCCCAAAACCCCCAAACAAGGGTTAGAGCCGCAGTAGACTGAATCCTCCAATAACCATATCGATACCGAGTACGCTCTGCGGAACTCATAGATAAACCTTCCACAGGGATGTTTTTTGCACAAGCGGGAATCAATTTCCGGGGTCGTAATTACCTGATATGACCCATCAAGTTGATGATCCTCCACAAGTGCCACAGGCACGGGCGCAATTGATCTACGGTCGACTACCGTTGAGATGGGCGAGTGGGTGTGATGGGTTGCTCTAGGTTAGGGAGGTCCACGCATATTGTGTATGTGTGGTAATACCCGTTTTCTGCTACGGGATACATGCGGGCCAATACTTGTTCTGGTCGATATCACCGACGTATCAAGAGTGTCAAGCTTAGAGAGGCCGGTATAGCACCGTGGTTAGGCACTGAGGCACTCCTCCACGATGAGGAATAAACCCCAAGTTCACCGAGTACCACCTACTGTTAGTACATGAACGAGTCGTTACCTCAACGACATATACATATGCATGTGAGATCGAGTTGGTCTTTCCCCGACTTGCTTACATGACATCTCTGAACAGTATGAGCGGTCGTGTAACAATGTAACTCCCTCGTTATTACCTACTCGAGTGGTTCCTTCTTCCGCCACTCCGTGACGGCCTGCAGGGTACTTATCAGCCAAGCCTTATAATATGGGTCCGTATTCCTTGAAGTCCGACCGGGGATCTAAGATACAATTGGACACATTGCGAGATGGTACACAGTGCTGCACATAACTTTCAGACACCGTACAGTACTAGAAGTACTTGTGAAAGTACAACAAGTACATACTCGTACTCCAAAGTGGTTGCTTACGAGCCAAGGCGGGCGGAAGTACGTGTACTGCAAGTTGATTATATCTTGAAGATGAAATACTTGCCGACCCCGCCATTTCCACTCAACGCTCACCAAACACTCAGGATGAAAAAGTCGGGCCCGAGCTGTTCCGCATAACATGTATTATACCTTCATCCCACCGAGTACCTGAGGAGGAAGCCCCAAGTGGAATTATGCATGCAGTACGCGCAGGTTTGTGCATGTGTTGCCGTTCCGAAAGACATCCAAGTTGCACAACAGACCGTGGGGGGTTCTACCTAGGTATTATACCTAGGTGTGGCACAGCGGTACGGTACCTAGGCGACTGTTGTACAGCAGAGGAGGTCCGGCACGGCCAATCCCCCGAACGCGACCCCGGACTCTTGAGACCTTGCTACGATGGCATCTTGGCTAACCGAAGTTCGCTAATCAGGCAATGATATAAAACCTGTTAGAAAAATGTCCTCTACTAGTAACATGCAGGTCAGCGGCGTTTGCAGGTTGTGATTCGTTCGTTGCATGCCGACTTGTAGGTCATCGTCGTTGAAATAAACGGACACCGTGCGCTTCCCGCAAACGTGGGGAGGGCACACTGTAGGGCTCGGATCGCCTGGAATGCCCGCGGCCCGCCCACATTCACCTAGGTAGGCACTTGCTGTTGCCTACGTACGCTGTGATAGTCCAATGTGGGTTGCCCGCGATGGAGGGGATGGAGGGGGATGGAGGGGCCGAAACATTCTGATGACGGTCGTCGGGGCTAGAAATATGTTCCCCAGCTTTGCTAGTCTCACGGAAAGACAGCATTTGATTTCAGCCTCCTTGACCTAGTCAAACTTAACCTTCTTCACCTTACCCGCCTTCACGAGATTCGACGGCCCATAACGACATAATCAACCATGTCCTCAGACCAGAAAGACAGCTACGTCTTTACTCGAGACATCCTCGACAATGCCAGGTTCGTGACCGCGTCCCTAGTGCCACCGGCAACTTCCGAGCCTGTTTGATTTCTGACGTGGCTTTAATCACGATGCAGACTTAACTTGATGCACTACCTCTGGACGAGGAGTTCCGGATTCGTAATCCATCCCAAGATTCCCGTCGACAAACCAGACCTACACGTCGCCGATGTTGGCGCCGGCACTGGGTTAGTGAATATCTCCAATATTATATAAAAACATATCAACTGATTCTCTACATTCAAGAGCTTTCCTATGCGACATCAGCGAGACACTCCCCAAGTCCGCCAAGCTCTACGGTCTAGATATCTCCTTGGATGCCTTGCCCCCTCAGGGGTTCCTGCCTTCTAATGTGACACTCCGAACATGGGATGTGCGGACGCCGGTTCCCGAGGACCTCGTCGGTCTGTTCGACATCGTTCACATCCGCTTCTTTATCTTTGTATTGTTGAGGGATGAAGTTCCTGGAGTTATGGAGAAACTTGTTAAGCTACTCAGTATGATGACCCCTTTTTTATTTCTGTCGGGACGTCATGGAGACGTGCCGGCTTCGATTCGGCACATCAAGTCGTGCCTGCGGTTGATCCCTCACCTCATCTTCTTGCTCATACGAATTCGTGAGGTCACAATACTAATCAACTCGACGACAGAACCCGGCGGCTACCTCCAATGGGTCGACTCGGACAACACGAGCATGCGCTTCGAAAAGATGACACCCGAGAACTCGACCGAGAACCTAGTCAAACTGATGCAACTCCTCCAATCCCAGAGCACCCGACTAAAGCCCGACTGGGTGCCCGACCTACCGAAATTCTTCTCCGACAGCGGTCTAGTAGACGTGGATGGAGTCGCGCAGAAGACGCCCCCCCACCACGCCTTCATGATGCACGAGAGCGGCCTGATGATGCACGACCTCATCGCGCGCAAGACGCAGAACTCGGAGATGGCGGCCGGGCTCAGACAGATCCTACCTCTTGCTGTCGAGGAGACGAGAAAGGGTGCTTACATCACTACTGATCGTCATACCATTATTGGAAGAAAGCCCTGAGGATGATAACCTAGGTTAGGTAGATGTGGATGTATTAATTTTTTCGGCCCTACATTTGGCCGACAGATAATCGAAACAATTACATCGGTTAACAAACAATTCACATGGAGCTCCTACTTACTTGCTTACTCCCATAATGAGAGAGTCCATTGTATCGCTTGCGTCCAGACAAAAGTTTCTATCGGGACCGAGGACTCAACGGGCCAAGAGGAGACCCGGCAAAAAATTAAGCCGACAAGAGAAGAAAAGAAGAAGAAAAAGACGTACCTACACGTAAGGTGTGATTTTGATTCTGTTGGTTTTAAAAACAGAAACAGAAAAAAACAGGGACTTGCGCAGCTCGGTTGAGAAGCCTAAAAAGGTAGGTTGGCTGCGACGAAGTTTGTTTCAATAGGTAATCCCCTTGTAAAAAAATTGACGACTGGGACCAACCAACATTGTAGGTAGGTAATTAGAAGCTGGCCGGATTTCTATTTATTTATTTATTTTTACATATCCATATGATATACTCGTACGTATAATACCTACCTACTCGTTAAAAAAAAAAAAAGCGCAACGTTTTATGTAACCCTAGTAGGGCCTAGGTTAGATATGTCAAGGTTATCTCGTAAGATATGATGGGCTGGCTGCGTGATCGATTATCTATCTGTATTCCTTTCGTCGATCAGATCAGAAGAACCAACTTTGAACTCTTTGAGTTCTATGCATGCCATGCAATGTTATATCCAACGTAAGCTGAATACCTAGCCATAGGTATCATACATGTACATGATGTATGCATATTTGTAAGCGCATCTAATAAGTAAGTACCTAGGCAAGGTGAGTCTCTGTTGGAGTAGGTACGACTCACGAGGTCGGAGGTTTTCTACTCGTAGGACCAAGCGACGCTACACGGCACCTGGCGGGGGATTTTATGTATACGGTACCTTGGCAAAGGAGTTTTTCACCTATCACGGACGGTTGCCACGGTACTTTGTTCGTTAAAAGTGTTCTTCTTCTTCTTCTTCTTCTTCTTCTTCTCCTTTCTAAACTAAACCCCATCCATCATTAGCAACCTTGACCAAGACTTTACGAGTAGACTATAGTTGATTTAGGTATAGTCCGTCCGTTCCGCCATTGACAATCCCTTCTACATGCGGAATTTCTTTTTGCTCTCCATGCAACCTTCTTGATCTGATTCGCCCTAGATAGTGTTTTCATTGGTCTGTCTGAACAGGGGAAGGAAGCGTATTGCGAGAATCCCCGGTGGGATTCCGGATTGGTAGGGTAGCATTCTGTTGTAACTTGTTGTGTCAAGTGTGTGTGTGTGTGTGTGTGTGTTATTTTCGCTAGGCAAGGAATCAGGAATCCTACGAGTGATTAGGTATCTCTGCAAGACCCTTTTTGCTTTCTTTTCTCAAATTGTTAACAAATGTCTCGAAGAAAAGATTTGATGTTGTGTAGAATGTGGATAGGTATGTAGTTAGGAGTCTATGTAAGTTTCATCGTTTGTTTGTTTTGTAGTAGGTTAGGTAAATTCTTTTCTAATAATAACTGATTTTCTTGATCGGTCGGTTATAATCGTGGGTCTATTCTATTCATCAACTAGGTACTTCCTATTTAGATAGGTAGGTAGGTGATGGGGGAGAGTTTCTATTCGGCGTAACCGATCAAGTAAAGCTCATAGGTACCATTTTGTTTTGTCTTTTTACGTTATGATATCTCCTGGTCTATAATCCATAATATCTCCGTAGTCCAAGATCGTAGATTGTACGTATAGGTAGTGGCGTGAGTTTGAAGAAAATGGGGGATTCAACCCCAGAACCCTTCAAGGGCAATATCATGGAACAAACGGATTACCAAAACCCTGGCGAACAAAATTCTCCAGATCCGATGCAACTTTAGAGCTGACCTGAAACCTTGCAAGACCTTTGCATAAAGAAGAAGCGTGTGCGTGCGTGCATTTTCCCCATGGCCATGTGCTTCAGTGTAGGTACTGTAAATAGGTAGGGTAAAATTGCACAGGATCGACCCTCTCTCCTCTTTCGGACAGCCTAGACTTTTTTGTTTCCCCCTCGAGAAAGTTGACAAGGTGGGAAAATCCCACCACGCATCCCAGATTTCAGATCCTAACCCGTTAACACGTTCCATTGAAGGCAAAAACGTGGTCGGGCGCCATCCATCTCTCTCCAAAACTCCACGAACTCTTTTTTTTTTCACATCTTGAAATACTTTAACCCCTCTTCAACCCACCAAGATTTTCTCACGTCAGCTTCTTTTGAACTTTATTGGTTCATTTCGGTTGGGTGTTTTTTTTTCGATGTGTGTGGTATAGAAGTTTAGGATATATTTCTTTTTTTGTTTTCTTGGGTTCGGGGAACTCAACCGCTTTTAATTTGTACATCACTCATCTGGCCTGAACGAGACCTCTTTTTTTTTCCCTTCCGAACAATGTACACGCCGTATCCGAGGGCGGCTGCGGCGGCGCCAGCGCCAGCAAAGGCGGGGGACGAGCGACCTCTTTCTGCCATCACGACCGGTCTGGTGGTGGTATCCGTCGTCTTTCCCATCCTCTCGGCCATTTCGATCTATCTCCGATTCTACGTCCGTCGGAGGAGTCCGCGCGAGTTTGCTTGGGATGATATCTGGTTATGCGTTGCCTGGGTAAATACACTTCAATCTTTTTGATTCGCGAGAAGAGGAACAAAAAAAAGACGGCAATTGTTATGGAATACTTATAAAAGAAAAGACGCTATTTCTAACAAGTTTTGTGTCGACTATTTTAGTTATCTACTCTCGCCATCGCCATCCTGGTTTGGGCTTGCGCCGGAATTTCCGGTATAGATCACTATACCGTAGATACGAAGAAGGGAAATTTCGTAACGAGTCTGGTTAGTTTTTCTTGTCGTCTTCCCCCCTTTTCCACGACATCGGGCATAAGTTATTAATGTTTTTAAATATATATATATATATAGTTGATCTTGGTCAGCTCCATCATCATCCAACTACCTCTAGCCGCAGTCAAGGTATCAATCTTGCTCTTCTACCGACGAGTTTTCCCCACGAGGAAATTCCGAATCTGTGTCTGGGTCGCCATTGCTGTTATCACGATATGGGCAATCATCTTCTTCTTCGTAAGTACCTACTTACTTTACCTACCTACACACTACCACCCCCAAAAGTCCGAGATGATGATTAAACTGACTTTGGCCGGAATACTAGCTCGTCTTGTTCCAAAAGCGCTGGTTCTCCGACTTACTCAACGGCACGGGCGAATGGTTACTCGATTCCCCCACGGTCGGATTGGCCCAGGTCGGGACGAGTATCGCGTTGGATCTCATCGTCTTGACTTTCCCCCTGCCCGTCATCTTTAGTCTCAAGATGAACAACACGCGCAAGATTGCCGTCGCCCTGATCTTTTGGCTTGGTGCCTTGTAAGTTCATTATATCCCTCCTTGGGTAGGTAAATGACCGCGCCGTACTAAACACATTGTGTTTTAGCTGCGTCGTGACTGCTATTGTCCGATTGGTATATCTGAATAGATCTATTCGGGAGATTACCGAAGATCACGGACGCGTCTGTACGTATTTTACTTTTATCTACCTACCTCGTCTATTTTCATTTCGCCTACCGGTTAAAAAAAAGGGGGGGAAAGAAATACTAACGTCTTAAAACTTCCAAACATAGACCTCCAAAGCAGCATCTTCATCTGGAAAATGATCGAACCCAACGTATCCATCATTGCCGCCAACCTCCCGTTATACGGCCCCTTACTCAAGGGCGGTCGCGGACCCGAATCCATCGTCCGATCCGTCCGATCCGTCCTCAGTCTCGGCAGCAGTCGCAGCAATCACTCGAAGAGCTCGCGATCGGCCAAGAGCAAGCGGGACAACGGCATCGAGGACGTCTCCCTCGTCGGTTCGGCGGCCGGTGGTGGTCATCAGCAGTGGCCTGGGAAGGGACAGCAGGAGGCTCAATGCGTCGCGGGCAAGACGAGTGAGGATATCGAGTTGGATTCGATAGATCATCACCGCGGTCTCGGAGGAGGTATAGAGGTTAGACATGGGGTTTCGGTGGTTACGAGCTAGGTTAAGGTGAACGAAGTGGGAAGAAAAGATCTATGATTGAATTTGCTTGCTATATTTACTACATATACCCTATGGTTGTCGGAAGGAAGGAAAGAAGGGAAGGGAAAGGGGAGAGAAAGAGGGCGATGTTGTATATGAATCTCTATCTACATATTTATCTAACCTAACTAACTAATCAGAATTGGCATATTATATTGCAATCAAACTGTATATTCTGCATTTTTCTTGTCCATATACTGACAATATCGTGATTTCAATTATTGACTTCTTCCTAATCTCTTTCTCACCAAGTATATGTTGTCGATGATGAAACAAGATGGAGTGGGTAAAGGTACGATTAGAGTAGAGTAACCTAGGACTAAACCGTTGGAAGGATCGTGACGTGCAGATTTTACTTACGGTGGGCGGGATGAGACCACACTTCCCCTTTCCTTCCTTCCTTCATTCCTTTATTACCACCCACCTTTAATGTCACCGAAAGATGAAAAAAAGAAAGGGGTAAAAGAAGTCATGGAAACTTCTCTTGTCTGATCTTGTCTACCTGTAACCTACCTATCTGTTTTAATTGTTACGTTGCAACTTTGTTTTACTTCATGTACCTGGCTTTGAGAAATCAAACCTCCAGGCCGCACAGGATGTCATTGGTCATCTTGCGGAATTCTTTGCGAGTTTATAGGATGTGTACCTACTTGTAATACGTGTGCGTGTACGTGTAATTGAAATAACGATTTACGCACGCCTCTCTGTCAGAACTTTTATGCAAGTCATCCATCCCGAATTCCCGTCGCGTTTCACAGAGTACAAGGTATAGATAAGATATAGCCCTACAGATGTGATAGAAGCCATTTGAAATACCTAGGTTAGTACCTTTCTCAGTGTTGACCTTGAAAACTCTCTAGAACCTCTGCGGGTGGCTTGGCTTGAAAGGAAGCAAGAAATATCCGGTAGGAGTTTGAAACTGTAGGTATATTGCGAACTCGGCAACGGGATTGGATTAATCTTTTTACTCAAGACATACCATAACTTCTGGGAATGACATTCCTAGCTACGTCATTCTTTCCCATCCTGAAGACCAGACGAGATACTTACAAGTTATGTAGTCTTTGACAGATCTAGCCAAGACAGAATATGAATGGCAGCAAAAGGTCATCTAAGGCAAGATTAAGGCACCGAGGGCATGAATGATACTAAGGGTCATTCAAGAACAGGTAGGTACCTACAAGACGACACATGATATGTTGACACTTGATACTTTCCGTAGAAGAACTACCTAGGTGTCGTTTACGGTAAGCAAAGGCAGGCTACAAGAGGTCGTGGACATGTTCATTCGGGGACTTCAAGAGAAAGAGAAGGTATTTGGACCTGAAATGCCGTGGATATTTACTTGCACACGCTTCAGGCCATGATACTCGGGGACATCTACAGCAGAATATCTACTTTGAAAAACTCTCCATTACTTCTCCTACACATCACTACCTATTACATATGAGAACAAGAAGATTAGATGATGGTGATGGTATATACCGTAGGTACCTACTTAGGTATTATTAAGGTAGTTATGCGATTACCTAGGCAAGGGCTATATAGAGTGAGATATGAAACCCTCAATTCAATCTTGTTTTTTTGAAACAGATAATAAACAGGCAAAAATTACATCCATCTCTAGATTAGGCCTTGTCTGTCGTCTCCTCATCTCTCTGTTGGTGTGCCGTCTTGGTGGATATCCACGTACAACCACAGACTAAGAAGAATGAGATGACGGGAGCAGCAGCAGTCAGGTACTAGTTAAAACGTTAGTCCGAACAGGAATTCACCATGGAAGAGCATAAAAGAGAGTAGGTAGGTAGGGCAGGGGGGAAATAAAAACTTACAAAAACTTGAGTGATGGATTTCCCATAGCCCTCGATAACAGCGGGGTAATCGTTCTCGCCAACGACTGTAGCGATATTCCTCGCGCCCACCCGGATAATCTCGTCAATGGTGTCCTTCGACACGAGGGGCGAGAGGTTGCTGAATAGTCGGTTCTGGAATATGAGCTGGCCTACGGCGAGGAAGACGGAACAGCTGATGGATATGACTGTTAAGAGTGTGGATGAACCGATGGGGACGAGTTCTTTCGGCATGGAGGATTGCAATGCGATATGGACCTGTTATTTTTCATATTAGTAAGAAAGTGCGGATTATCGAGAAAAAGGGGGGGAGAGCATACCATAGCTGTCGCTAGGGAATATCCCACACCTCCGAATATCTGATACCCGATCAAATGACCTAGTGATATGCTCGGATAGATGGTAGATAATAACCCGCCGCCCAAAGCAGCGAATGCCTCGGCAACGAGAAGGAAGGGATTCCAATATCCCACCTGCATCACGAGCGCCGAGCCTATAAAGGCAGCAAGCACGTCGGAAATGACTGTTGGCAGATACAGTGTGCCACTTTCCAACGGACCGACTCCCAATACTGTCTGGAACCAGATAGGAAGCCAGTAAATGACGGACTGGAAGGGACCATTTATAAAGAATGCGCTCGCGCATATCAACCCGATGTTACGATGGCTGCTAAACACCTTGGGCGGGATGAGCGCATCATCGTCCATGCGCAGCTGCCAAGGGACAAAGAGGGCAAAAGTCACCACTGCGCCAACAAGAAGTCCGACGACGACGGACGAGTTCCACGCGAACTCGACGCCGCCCCATTGCAGAGCGAGGAGAAGCATGGTGACTGCGCCGGCGAAGAGCGCGAATCCGATGCCGTCGAGGGATTTCATCTTCTGCGCGAACCGCACCTTCTGCGTCTCGGCCGGGTTCAGCCGTAAGAGCACCAGACAGGCGAGACCGGAGAGGCCGCCGATAGGCAGGTTGATCCAGAAACACCATCGCCACGTCACGCGCTGGGTGAATGCGCCGCCGATGATGGGGCCGATGATGCTGGCTATGGCGAAGGTCGAGTTGATCGTCCCCGTGAAGATGGATCGTTTATGTAAGGGTACGATGGCTGTGAGGATGGCGAAGCCGCCGGCGAAGATGCCCGACGCGCCGACTCCGGCTATCACCCTCCCCACTATCAAGGCATTGGATGAGGGCGCTAGGGCGCATACTAGGCTGCCGACCTCGAATAGGGCGAGATAGGAAAGATAGGTGTATTTCTTGGAGAAGAGGACAAATGTTTTGCCTGCTAGTGTTTGTGTCGTGCATCTGTTGGTTAGGTATTCCAACGTTAGTCTCTGAAGTCTGGACTAATAATACTTGTGACGCCATCTACATAGTCATGTCTAGGTAAACTAGACTAAGCTCAATCCAGGGGTATGAACTCATTCTAACCGACACCCTTGTCCTTGATAGAATAGCATAGCACTAGGCAACCTTTCCCATCATATCCGAAGCTAAGCTTTACGCTAACCTCGGGATCGATAGATTAGGTAGATGATAGACTTGGTATTACTCTCTCTGCCGGTGGGTGGGCGGTAGGTAGGAAAAGAAGGTAAGCACTTGTAAAAAAAAAAAAAATTGTACTTACAATCCTAATTGGAAAGCAGCTCCGTACCAGCCTACATCCGAGATGGAGTTGAAGTCGGTTGTGATTTCGGGGATAGCAACAGCGATCAAGTTGAAGTCCTATACACTTTTTCGTGAGTCTTTTTTTTTCTACCAGAATACAACCGCTGAATAGGTAGAGATGGGGAAAAGGTTAAGAGTAGAGAAGAGAAGAGAAGAGAAGAGGACTTACCAACCCCACCAAGAAAGTGCAGAGACACAGAGCGGTATGGATAAGGATCAGTTTGGCTCCTCGAACTTCATTCTTTGGATCTATCGAGTTATCGAAAATGACCGGTTCTCTTTCTTCTTTCGACTCGGGTGTTGGTGTCTCTATATTATTCTTTTCATTGCCTGCGCCTCCGCCTCCGCCTACGACCTCTGACGACTGGTCTGGTTTCGTGTCTGCGCTCATCTTGTTATTCCCATGCACCGGGGTGATAAAACGCAAGAAATGGATGATGAGAAGGTGTAAAAACTTAAAAGGAGTTGGCAGAACCGAGGAAAAAAAGATTAAAGAGTAACCTACTACTAGGTATAAATTATCTACGAATAGGTTATAACATATTGGGTCCTATCTCCGTCGCGGGTACGACGTTCTGATTTCGTCTACATGCCGGAGCCATACTTGAATCATATTTGGACGTAATGCCTAAAACCCTAGGTTAGGTTAACTTGACATACAGGGTGACAATTACTAATCCAGGTACGAGTACATCACATCACAAACATTGAAAAAACGAAAAAAAACCATGCAGGCAAGGGACGGGCCTTTACCTACTGTCGGTATTACTTTTTCTCTGTGTGTAGGGTCATAGCTAGAAATCCGGTCCGACGATGCCACGTTGGGTAGCAGCGGCGGCTTGTCATGGAGGGGCACGTCTGCAGCGCCTGCAGGACTCTGCCTTGGACTAGTCTAGGTTAGGTAGATCATGTATGGTCGTACCTCCTCTAGTCTCGGCTATGTTGGAGATCCTCGTTGGAGAGAGGAAGTACCTATGTCAAGTCGCTTGGCAGCTTGGAAATCAGTCTATACTGTGTACAATCTGGTGTCGTCACCCAAATGTACAGATGTGTGCAGCTACCTACTGCACGGACTAAACTACATTAACGGTAGGTACATCTCGTCTCTTTTTTTCCACAACCATCACATCGGTATCTTTATCTTTCTACACACCGTCATTCCGCATCCGTCCTATTCGCCCGCCAGTCCTGGACTCCTACCTATCGATCCCTCCTAGTTTGTCAGAACAGCACATCACATCGACCGGTTCGGTTCATCCAACCATGAACGCTAAAAGATATCCCTACGTTACACAGTAAGGTATATCTACATCCTATGCAGGAAGCGCATATGTAGATGTGATCAGTGACCACCTGCAGGGTAATGTACTCGTACCTAAAGCCTAGAGGTGATAAAATGGCACACAATCAATCAGATTGATTTCACATTCTGAAATGGTCTTTCTCATACTTTGTACTTCTTCTATCAGACAAAAGACTTAAGTGATCAAGATGGCAAATCTCGGTGGTCTGATATTGGGGCTGTTGGTCACCTTTCTGACCTACAGCATCGGCGAGATTCTTGTCTTCAAGACAGACACTCGTAAGCTAACTCGGTATCCCCTCGTCTCCACAATATGGAAATATGCCCCTCGATTCATGCATAACCTGTCATATGCTACCAACGCGACAAGGATATTGGAGAAGGGTTACTACAAGGTGAATACCTACATCTTGCTTGTCTGTCTGTCTGTCGATTCGCGTGACTCATTGCTTATTATGATCTCGAATAGTTCAAGTCGACGACTTTCCAGCATCTCAGAGGTCAAGGCAATGTCATCGTCTTACCCTTGACCGTTCTAGAGGAGCTGGCGGCGATCCCGGCCACCGTCGCCAGTCCCCATGGAGCACTCGAGCAGGACTTGCTCGGCGACTTCACCGGCTTGAACCTCATATTGGAGAGCCGTATCCATCATTCCATCGTCCAGCGAAAGCTGACCCCGCGTCTCAACGTCCTCATGCCGGCCATGGAAGACGAGCTTAGACATGCGTGGGAGAGGTCCTTTCCCGATGTAGGTCATGACTGGACCGAATTCCAGCCCTATCAGATCTTTGGCAAGATCTCTGCCAGTCTCACTGCTCGTGCGTTGGTAGGTCCCGAGTTGTGTCGGGATGAGGTTTGGTTGGATATCGCGTTCAACTATACGGAGAACCGTAAGCTCACTATACCCTCCGTCATTTTCGTTGATATATGCTAACGGACTTCGAGTGTTCCGAACAATTGTCCTCTTGCGTTCAGTGCCTAAATGGATGCAATCCATTCTCTGCGTCTTCTTGCCTTCGTATTGGAATGGAAAATATTATATCCGACTGGCCAAGCAAACGCTAAAACCCAGAATCGAGAAATTGCTGAGCCAGGATATCCACTCTTCTCCGACAGAATACGACCCGGCCACATCCAACGTCCTCTACTGGCTCGCCGAGCTGGCCAAGGGGGGAGATCGCTCAGCAGATAAGCTTGCGCACATAGAAGTACTCCTGGCCCTTGCCTCGGTCCATACCACGCTTCTGAGAATGGTAAACGTCCTATACGACATCACCGCCTCCGGGCCGGAACTGGTGCAGGAACTCAGGGAGGAGATCCTCGAAGTCCTTGCAAGTAAGGGTGAATGGACAGATAACCCCTACGACAAGCTCCACAAACTCGACAGCGTCATGCGCGAGTCCCAGCGCATGTCACCGCCCACCATCGTCGGGATGAAGAGGTTGTTCCGGCAAGACTATACCTTTAGCGATGGCACCACCTTTGTCCCCAAAGGCTCATATGCCTGCATGCCCACGTACACGATCGAGAACGATCCGGCACATACGGATAACCCGGCTAAGTACGACGGACTGCGCTATTATCGCCAATTCATCGGCGCCGAGAACGAGAAAGAGGCCGAACAGTTCCTTTTCTCGTCGGCCGGACAGACGGCGTTGAACTTTGGATACGGCAAGAGTGCATGCCCGGGCCGATTCTTCGCGTCCAAGATCATCAAGATGTTGTTCGTCAAGCTGCTTATGGAGTATGACTTTCAGTTCCTCCCCGGTACCGGACGGCCTAAGAATATTGTCGTGCACGAGTTTTTGTTCTGCTGGCCATGGCAGAAGATGCTTGTTAGAAAACGGGGGGATGCCGTCTCGGTTGTTTGATGCCGGGAGCTAGATCTCGGATTCGAGGCACGTTTTGAACCTGGGGGAAAGGGGCTCGGATATTAGGATAGGATACATGAATCTTTTAGACATGATGTACAAGCTGTTGCTTCATGGAGGGTCGGTCTTCGTCTACAGCATATAATCACCTCTGCAAAAGGATGGATAAACGAGCTAAAATCTCTTGCTCCCTACCCACGGTGGTTACCCTGTAGTTCCGGTTTCACAACGTTACTTGTCTTACCTGACTTCACATGTAGCACAAAGTTGAATATCACGGCAGGACGAACATCTCGATTCATTGACATTCCGTCTGTACACATCGCTGTAATTACCCTTGTGACCTAACCTACTACAGTATTTCTGCAGTCCTATATACAACTCGCAACTCCTATACTATATCCGGGTATCCATTCATGACTCGTAAACCTAAGACTTGACAACATCCACCCCCCTAGTAACCTGGATCCCCTGAACCTCCTGCAGCGAAATAGTCTCCGCGATATGACTATATTTCCCCGTACCTCCTCCTCCTCCTCCTCCCACGGGAGAACTCTCGATCCTGACAGTATTATCCGACCTCAACCATCCCGCATCGTCGGTGCGGAACAACACGCTTTGACTACCAGTCGTCGAAGACGACGATAATCCGGTCCGGCCGGCAATAGACCTAGCGTGGTTTCGGAGCGAGTTGATCGACGCGTAGCTGCGGAGTAGGACACTCTTGCCGAGACCGTAGAGGGGCGCGTAGCAGGGGAGACAGGCTGCTATAATGGATGCGTGGGGTTCGATTAGGAGGAAGATGAATTGGGAGGATTGCGTTGCTTTTGTTCGTTCGTTAATTAAATGATGTCTATTCATCTAGGTACCCTGCTTGGGGAGGGAAATATGTATGTTTTAACTTACCGACAAGACTTGGTTGATCGATTATATGCTGATGAAGCTGATGGATGAGAATCACTCGAACCAGAGCGGCGATACAGCAGCTTTTTTTTTTCCCCCTCAGTTAGAATTTAACATGAGGAACATTGGCGCGTCCAAGGGTGTCACAACTTACAAGAAGCCCAGGGAAAAGATCAATGATACACCTATCTTTCGTTTGAAAGGCATATGAAGACGGAAGACCATGGGTAAAGCAAGGAACAGGACGAAGAAATCGAGGACGAGCGTCCCGACTACTTGGGTATACCCCACGGCGATTGGATCAAGGGTGAATTCTTGCTTTCCCTTGGTTATGAATTCTCGTGGATCTCCTTGGAATAATATGACCTGGACAGACAAGCCTGGATGAGTATTTACACAGGCGGATGGGTTGCAAGGAAAGAGGTGTGCACATACGAAAAAGGTGGTTATCCCCCAGACGCTCACGGCGCCGATTGATAGCCATACTATTATATGGAACGGCTTGGTGGAAAATATCCTCTTGTAGAATAATAGGATGGATATCTTGACGGATGTCAGATCACTCTGGGTGAGTAGAGATGATACAACGAGACACTGCGGGGATTAAGGTGAAGGTCAGTTCAAACCTTCTTCTGCTATTTTGATGAAGAAAGTACATAGGTCAAAACATACCAAGGCCGAATTCTTGTTTCCCGTGACGAAATCATCTTTATAGTAATCAATACCAATGAGATGTGCGAATATCCATACGTTGATACTCAACGACAGAGTGAATATCTTGGTGTTTATACAAAATCAGTTTACCTACTCCTAACCAAAGCGTAGGTATGAAAAATGAGGGGTTACGCACCCATGTGGCTACCATCCACCAGTCGTCTGCCAAAAGTGGTGCTCTGGTTACCCTCCTCGCCTTGATACGTAGGACCAAGGCACAGAGAGATAGGAGAGGGAAAATGACAGACACGATGATGAGCGCCGTCGTAATCAGCGAATGATGTCTTTCTTCTGCCATTGTACGACCATATGATGCATCCATCTAACTAGGCTACCTTTTTTTTTCTTCTAGAAGGTTGGTGGAATGAAGCTTGATCGATCTACAGGAATCTCATCTCTGGTTCCTTTCAACTTGGTCGGGCTCGTACGACTTAAAGGTGACAATGGCCCCTGCCCTTGGGGGTCCCTCTTATCCCGTGTCATATTTTCAGCCCCGAAAAATCCAAAAATGCTACGGTTGGGATGCTTATGTTGGAGGTTGAATATTCTGTTGCAACATCAGCTGTTCAGCCGTTGCTATTTCGCCATCATGTGTGGGTTGCTTTCGTTGTGGGTGAACAGACACAGTATAAAGTAGGAACGTCGGGTCGGTAATTAACACGGTGTACAAGCCCTCGTCCTGTCGTGAGGTCACTTCTTTTTTCCTGTTTGGTAGGTGGTATCTACAAGTACAACACCCGGCGGCCGACCCTGGTAGTAGATGTACATGTTTGATAGTGACAGGAATCTCTGCCTGCCTGCCTACCGCCTCCATGTAAAAAGTAAAAGTACGTGTCGATGTTACCCATGTAACCCGGACTAGACTAGGCACTTCGGTACCGTCCTCCACACCCCACCCATCCCACCACCACAAATGCCTGATTCCTTCATGCACGTCACCCTCCAATTTATCCAAAAAAGATAAACCTCACCGAGCTTTCCAATAGCATAGCATGTACGTATCTTTTTTTTTTTGATGATTTTCGATATTTCGGTAAATGTGAATAAGTGACCAAGGTTAGACTAACCTAGTTGTGTGATGTATTTTCTTTTTCTCATTTTTAAGCTTTTAAGCTTATTTTTCTCACAGCTTAGGTTATCTTCGAGTACCTCGTATCTACCACTTGATGTATTTCATGTCAAGTTTGGTTTGACTATATATGTATCTACACTTTTAGTCACGATTCACAATTCACATAGTATTCTTTAGTGACGACAATAATAGGACTATATAATACTCCATAAATAGTATCTACATTTCAAACTTCACGTCACCGCCGGGCACTGCCACTTCCAGGCACCAGATCCCAGGCACCGGGGCCCGAGCTAGGTTGACTATAACCGCCTTATAGTACCTACCGCTTCCGACTTCCTCTCTTCTCTTACACTTTTTCAATTTACTTGACGGCATTTTTACTTTTCGAAGCAAGCTATGTGATTTGATCATGGCGTATTCAAGTGCAACTTTACAATTCGTCAACCAAAGTCGACATACCATAACCGGGGCCTTTAACGAGACGACAGCCGTCGTGGACCACCGGTCTGCTTTTATATACATTTTGGCATTCTTATCCATACTTTACCTCTTCACCTCCAGGATAGACGCCGGGAGAAAAGATGGTCTCCCTACCGTAAACCGACTCTTCCCTTTCGAACCCGAGCTCTTCTCCCGAATAAGATGGGGTCTTGGCGCAAAGAAGATCCTGGCCAAGGCACAATCCAAGGTGAGGGCGACTTTTTACAACAAACGTCCGGACTTGTTTTCATATCTGACTTTTTTCCCCCCGATAGTATCCGGACCAGCCATATCGTCTCGCTCGCGGAGACATGGACGTCATCGTCCTCCCGGCCAGCTTCATCCCCGAACTCAACCATCTCCCGCCGAGCGTCCTAACCACGCGCGAATTCCACGCCCATACACTCCTGGGCCACATCACCGGGATTGATATAGTCAAGCGCACGGGCTTCCACGTGAGGATATTACTGAACCGCATCAGCCCGGCCATCAACAAGGTCCTCCACCCCATAGCCCATCGCATGTCGGCCGCCATCGCGAGGAACATGACGCAGGACACGGAGGAATGGAGCACGATACGACCGCTGGACATGTACGTCAAGTTTGTCAGTGAGGGAGTGGCTTACGTCCTTTTCGGCCCGCCCATCTGTGATAATCCCGACATGGTGCGGTTGTGTCACCATCATACCGAGAATAGTAAGTTGCGGCGCACATCACTCGAAATTTTCAATTAACCTAAAACCCAATCCTCCGTCTTGGCGTTTTTTATGAGTCACCACAAAGTTGACTTGACTAACTAACCAACGTTGCAACCTACAACAGTCTTCACCATCGTGTTCATCATGCGATTCGTGCCTGCCTGGTTACAATCGACCCTGGTCTGGCTTCTCCCCTACAAATGGAGTCTGAACCGGAGCTGGAAGACGATAGAGAAGACGGTGGTGGCAGAGGTCCGCCGCCGAGCCCGCGAGGGCGATGACCACGACGCCGAAGACGCCATATCGTGGATGGTAAGGGACGGCAAGACGGATTTCGAGCGCGACCCCGGATCCCTGAGCAGGCTCATCGGCGCCCTCGCCGGAGGAAGCACCTACAGCACCGCCGGCCTGGTCGCCGGCACGGTAGCGGACCTAGTCGCGCGACCCGAACTCCTCGAAGAGATCCGGACGGAGATAAGGCGGAAGCACGAGCAAGTCGGCGGGGCGTGGGACAAGGCGGCCTTTAACGACCTGCCCAAGCTGGACTCGGTCCTTAAGGAAAGCGCCCGCGTGGCGCCGAGCTCCATCGTCATATATAGTCGCCACATGGAGGCCGACCATCGATTATCCAACGGGTTGTTACTGCGCAAAGGCCAGAAGATCACGGTCAATGCGCAAATCACGTCGATGGATCCGAAAGATTACCCGGACCCGGAGGAGTTCGACGGGCTGCGACACATGGGCGCCCAGCCCTTTAGGAGGGTCGACGACCATTTACTTACGTGGGGGTCTGGCCGGTGGGCTTGTCCCGGTAGATTCGTGGCCAATATCATGGCCAAGATCCTCTTGGTCGAGCTACTACATGATTACGAGTTTCAATTCATCGATGGGAAGAGGCCGGGGAGTCTGGCCCTTCACGAATTCATGCTCATTGACCCGTTTAGCAAGATCAAGGTGAGACGGAGAAAGGAAGTCTTGGGTTTGAGATACGAGGGGTGATGGGAATCCGAAAATCAACTTGCCATTTATGTGTATTTGTAATCAGATACCTAGTTAAGGACAAATTAAAAATGAAAACTATGCGATTAATTACCTCAGGGCGCGATATTATTGTTGTTTTATCTGAGTCTGTGCGACTTTTGTCTTTCCTTGTTCTTGTGCGACGTCATTAGCACTAGTGACCCCAACCCAGAGGGGAGCCGGGGAGCCGGGGACCTTTCTGTCCCACCAAATGTCACTTTCGGCGGTAAAGAAGAAAACAGTATCAGCAAGCGCTTGAATTCAGGGAAATACTACTCCTTGGGAAGATATCAAAACAACGCTTTGCCATCGATATAACTCTTGCATGAACTCAAAGTTAGATACTTGCCGTCACACCTTGAGAACCATCAGTCTCCAACAAAAGTACTGTTGCTACGTGTATGTTAGGTACCTACCTTATCCCATTGTACATACATAGTAAACAGAAAAGGTACGAGAGACAGACATATTATCAGTTGCTCAATTAGGGCTGACAGCTACCTACTTTACATACCCACAGTGGAGAAGTACCATGCATCAGGGAGTTGCAAGTGACAAGAGGTGCCGTCCCAAAGGGTAGGTATCTTGTTTTTCCAGGGGGGTTACGGGGAGCGGGAGGGGAGGGGAGGGAAGGAAAAGGTTGTTGCCGTTGCCGTTGCCGTCGACCCTTGGAATCTTACACAGGTAGGGTTACATACATACATAGATGAAAACGTAGGAAAGAAAAAGAAACATAAGCACATATCTCATAAATGTACCACACACAGTACGTGTAACTGGGTAAACCTTTTTTTGATCAGCAACGTATGTGTCGTATGCGCAATGTCACCCTTTCCCTCTTTCTACCTTTTCGCTCTCCTTTCCTATCCCCCTGTGTTCTGTTTATTGGGTTTACGACTTCGGTTAGCGAGCGAGATGGGTGTAAACGACGTGGATGTCATTTACTCGACAGGACCCCTAGAATATCTGACATTACAGCATAAGCGACTAATAAAAGAAAGAGACGAGTACATATTAGGTTAGAATATGTAAGTAAGTAAGATGGGCTGAGATGTAAAGTGTGAGGATATTATGTCAGCAGAAGACGCAAAATAAAAATAATCGGTTTATTAGGAGTAGGTACTTACGGCTGACTGTATTTATTTATGTCTTATGCCAATTGTTGAGCCAAACAATGCCGCAACAATTTCTATCGAGATGGCATCCTACGAGTAAGACTAAGAGCCTATCTATCTATCTAGGTTACTACCTATTTGATGATGTACCCGAGCATGCTGGCCAGGCCAGGCCAGGCCAGGCTTGGAGTTTTGAAAACTGAGGGGTTTAATAGAACTGACAACCGGAACCGACGACTCTTCGACTTGACTAACCTAGATAGGCAGGACCTTTTTACCATTTTCTAGGGTTAGGGATGTTTCGGTACCAAATGATTACGATTCTTTTCAAAGTTTCCCTTTTATTACTCGGAGTCTGGATAGTCCTACTCGTATCTCGTAGCAGAACAACCCACAGCAACAGGCTACAGTAATTCCGACTCCACCCCCTGTGACCAAAGGTTACTTCGCGTTACCATATATAGTAGCGATCATCCCGCTTGTTTGGTATGGACATGATTTCATGCTCTATATCAAAAAGGCGGCTTGTTGAAAGTTGGAGATATGGAGACAGGGCTATTAATGGGTTATAATAATGTCATGCTCATTACCTTACATTTCTAGCGGCCGGTTTTCTATATTTTGTTGTGTGTTGTATTACGAGTAGGTCCTACGGTCAAGATGGAAAGAAAGTTCTCACGCAACATGATCTACGAGTACTTTGGGGACTAGCGGGTGATACATGATGATCATTAGAACGGGCTTGCATTTTGACATACAAGTACCTTGGGGATCGGCCATCTTGGTTATAAACGTACTTGAACTGGTATAATAATTTGATCCGAAAGTTGCTCTTTTGCCCTGCTGAAAGTACATACCAGTAGGTAATAGGCGACGGACAACACAGGCTGACAACTTGGCCGAGAAAGATATTCTCTATATCTGCCCTAGATATGGTTAAACACTTCCGGGGTACTAACTAAGTAAGTACCTACTTAAAGCATCACCGACCCATTTGTTTCACTGCCACCCCAGTCAGTACCTACACGTAGGTATTTCAACCTTTTTTGTGTCCATTTCCCCGGGTTAGGTCGGATTCCTCCTTCGTCTGGCCTGCCCCAACATGCAACGCTGCTCTGCTGACTGTGCCGCAGAACAGGAACTGAAAAAGAGGAGCTATATAACCCTACAGTCAATCAGTTGAACTGCCCCATTGCATGTCACATGATAACTCGTTCATCTACCCATCAAGACGACGCTGCGTTTGTCGTGCCTCACAACTGCATATTTAGTCTTGTCCATCTCATGATCTCTATTGTTTCTACACCGGAGCTGTATGTGTGACTTGTGGTAATGTCCGTGCCCAGTCGGAGTACCTAGGTTAGGTACCTACCTAAGGTAACACGTCCAGCTACCTACATGGTTACATGTAGTCTAGACGGATCACGGTCCGGGCCACTTGTTTGTTACCCGATGTACCTAGTCTTTCTCAGTAGAAACCTAAGGTACCTGCCTACATACATACTCTCGCTAACTACCAAGACATCAATCAACCTCTCATCTCTCCGCATCTTACGTCCTAGCCCAAGGTAGATAGATAGACACACGTAAAAACAAAACAGGAAGAAATAAAAAAAAGAAATAAAAAAAAACCCCCTACTCCTTCCCAAACCCCTGCTTCTTCATATTCTCAATCCTCTCCGCAGCAGTGGCCGTATCAATAAACTCAACCACCTTTCCAATCATCTTCCCATCCTCGGTAAAGTCCAAGAACCAGGCAATCTCCAACGTGCTACTCTTCTCCGCGCCCACGATCTTGGTCGTGTGTTCGGACAACACGCTGGCCCTCCTATTCGCCACGTCGATCACGACATCTCGGACCTCGTTCTGCGTCGATTCCATCGTCGGCAGGACGGACGCCATCATTTCTTCCTGGTCCGCGTTTGTCTTGGTCGTCTTGAGAAACGGGTAGGCGGTGAAGAAGCGGAGAGGTCGTAGATTGTGTGAGCATTCGGGTGTCACCATCGTTAGCATCAGGGATGGGTCCCCCGCCCGTAGGGCCTCGGATGGGCCGTTGAGGAATTGGGTTATTGTGGATTGGATGGTGGCTCGGAGGGTTTCTTCTTCTTCTTCTTCTTCTTCTTTGTTTGAGGAAGACATGGTGTGAGGTTGTTTAGACTAGATACGTTGTAGTTCTAAGAAGTGGGGGGGTTGGGGGGGGGGGGGGGGGGTTTACGAAAGTATCGTAGCTCTTTTTTATACAAGTAAATGTACTTTGTATGTGGGTGTAGAGTTCATAGATTGAATCTAAAATAAAATAAAATAAAGTATGTATGAATCGATGGGAGATATGCCCAGTAAGCTATCACGACACTTATACTCCGACTAGTAAACCATTTCGAGATATGACCAGGGATCCGCAACCTTGCCGTTACAGGTTACTCACTTTTACCCCGTTTACGCTAGATAAATGCTACCTGTAACCTACCTATGTCACAGACTAGAATCTACTGTGTATGATGCCGAGCTGAACATTTCTGCGTGCATCGAAACAAGATCTCGTGAGAAGTATATAAACTACCCTGTTTTTTAGTCAAGTACCATGCATTAGCTGGCCGCAGGGGACACGGACCTAATTATCTGAACTGACAAGGACGATTTAGTCTAGTTAACTAGATAGCTGTCAGGTTGCTCGGTAATTCTTGAGGCTGACCAGCCGTTCGAATGAGTAAATGATTAATTACATGATATGTCTAGACGCATTGTGAGGAAGTAAGTAAAGTTCCCTTCCCCTCCCCCTCCACCCCCCCCCCCTCCCCCGCACAATCACTAACTCTTGGCTCGATAGGCAACAGTCGCCAGTCCTAGAGGTAGAGCTACTGTAAATAGAGATCTGATATTGATCCTAAGGTTCTCATCAGAAGATCGAAGATGGCCGAGATGTGATTTAGATGATCACATACCCAAAACTAGGTACATCATCAAAAACACCATACCTTGAACAAAGAGCAACATCGACTAAACCCAAAACTCAATATCTAGCCACTATATCTATTCAGCCTTCTCCCCCTCTTTCAGCCCAGTCCAGTTAAGACCCTGCTCCTCCATCAACTTATCCCGGATCCTCATAGCCTTCTCCCACGACGGACGAGAAGTGACGCGTTCATGCCACGCCTGCACGTTCGGCGTCCCCTCGAACCTGTCCTCGGGAGAACATTGGATACTAGCATCTACCCTCTCGTTCCAAGGCGCGAAGGCGAGATCCACGTACGTCAGTTTGTCGCCCACGAGCCATTGCTTGCCTTGGAGAGAGACGTCTAGCACGCCGAGCACGCGTCTGACTTCTTTGTTGTATCGCTCTATTGCCGAGGGTAATCTCTCCGAGTGATGGACGTTGAACCTTGGGGGTTTGTCAGTGAGTTGAGTTTAACGACGGTTGAGTAAAGTAAGACTGGGTAAGACATAGATACATGTAGATAGGTAGGTACATACCATCCCGCCTGGCCAAAGTAGGGTCCTTGACCACTAGCCTGGAAAAACATCCATTGATTCAGGAGATGTTTCTCCTTTAGAGAGTCGAATGTGAGGAGCTTCTTGCTGTCGTATTGCTCGACTAGATATGTGATGATCGCACCGGTTTCCCATAGAGTGATATCCGTGTTGGGATCCACGATGGCTGGGGTGAAATTCAGTCAGTCACTCACTCACTCACTCAAAACTCGGGAAAGGAAATCTAGATGTAATTCAGGGGCTTCCGGATCAAACGAACTAACTAACCTGGCACACGTCCATTGGGATTGAGATCGATGAATGGTTTCTGTTTGATGTGCTCAAATCTGATAGACTCTATCTCATATGGGATCTCCAGTTCCTCGAGGACAAGGACGACCTATTGTTTTTTTTTCTGTTCTAGCAGATGATTTACAATGAGGACATTTGGGAACAGCCATTTACCTTCCAAGGGTTAGGTCCAGGAGCTATAGCGGAGTCATCAGTAAAGTTTTGGTGATATATAAAGATGAAGAAGAAATAATCACGGACGAGAAGGATATACTTACGGGCCATCCATACTTTGATTGGATGCATTCTGTCTGTCTGCTATATGCGCTCAACAATTCAAGGTATAAACTAAGAAGGGCTTTTCCATGCGTGTTTTCAAGTCGGATGTAAATATGGAGAGGTAGGTACAGCAGTCCGTAATGTTTACTTTACTCTCCGACCAACGTAGCTTCTCAGCAGAAAAGGGGGACGAAGCGGATACACGATAACCTACCGTGAGGCTCTGCACCGTACGGATATAACGAACGAACGCCTCCTCATGCGAACCAGACAGGGGTTCAGGAGTATCTAGATTGTGGCCATGCCAACAGGCTACACAGCATGTGTAGGTTAGACTGTAGTCCTACCAACAGGGTTATCGCCAGACGATTCGTCCGCGTCGAACCCGGCGTTGCATTCATCTCTCCAAAATGCTACAAGAGGTTACGTCGGTGAAACGACGGTCGGACATTGTATATGCATGTAGATTGGGAAATGTCCAGCGTGGTATTCTGTTACTTTTACGAGTACTACTGCATTGGAGTCCCTTCTGGTCAGCTCGCGTTGCGAAGCGGGGTTATTTGGCTAGGTAAGGTGGTATCGTGTCTGACAGTCTCACAGTCTGACACTTGGCAACATATTACCTACATATGCATTTATAGAGACAGGATTACGTGATGATTTGAAGTTTGTTTTTCTTCCGCCTGAAAACATACGAGAGAATGATGGACAATATCATGTTCTTTGATCAACGTACAACGTACATATCTTCTGTGCGTAGGTTATGAAAGCGGGATATTACCTATTTAAAAATGAAATACGGCTGTATACTGTATCTGGTAATAGGCCGTATGTCCACCGGTCAAAGCTCGAGAGAATGTACAGGATAAACAAAAGACCTGCTGGTTACGGCTATAACGATGATAACATGGGATGAACATACATGCAGCTTAAACAGCGAGGTAGGTACTTTACCTAGTATGTAGTAAAGTACAGGTAGTTACCTAAACATGGACCGACTCGACGTTGAGTATGACCGACCCCTTGGCTGATAACAACTACCCTTGACTTGTGGGTAAGAGTCAAATTGTAAGGATTCATGTCTTCGTCACCCAAGAGCCCCATATTATACTATGAACGAACCGCGACGACAACCTATCTCATTATAAAGTCAAGGAGAAGCTCTATTTAAGTCACGGTCTTAAAGTCTGAGCGAGCAAACTTGTTGCCTCGAACAATCAGCAAGCTTCGATCCTTGGTAGAGAGAGTAGTGAGATGATGAACGCAGTCATTGTCCGGGAACTGTGTTACCTAGGAGAGCAAAGACCTTGGCTATACCTATAACCATAGATAGATAGAGTTATAGTAGACACCCGTCGGCCTGCCTCCTAGGTTTACCGGCAGTAGGAGGTAGGTAGGTGATGACCGGCAGGATCTAAACCACTTCCTTTCACACCCTGACAACATGACTGTGCCGCCAATTGTGTTGTTTTACCCGATCTTGAATGTCCCTTCTTTACCTAGGTACTTAAAGATTCAGGAGTTTTCGAGTCGTTGTCTACCTAATTACATAGAGTCTGAAGGCCAAAACTCCAGAACTTCCAACTCCATTAATTACCTACATACATGTAAGTAACTGGCGGGTTTACTTGAGAGAAGCCAGTGTCCCTCCCTCGTCGGCGCCCTGTCGTCTGTCTAGCCTAGTCATGTCTAGTAAAGTCGCAGAGTGCATGATATGTGAGCAACTTCCCACTGGTCAGTGGTAGCAGCTAGGTACCCGACCACATTTGATTGAAAAGTCAAAATATATCTCATTAGCTGCTTTGCTGCTCTATTATGTCGGTCTATAGGTATGTAGGTACCTTATCCAGACGTGACCTGTCTGTCTGTCTGTCTGTCTATTGACGTATCTAAAGTGTGTTTTTGATCCATGTTCCGCCCCGGATCGTATATATTCATTAACATAGGTGTATAATCCTTCACCTCCCAGTATCGAGGTCATACTCGTGGCTCGACCATCAGTTCAGTTCCGCTCTCACCACCATCTTTCGATGTCAACTTGGTCCTATCCAACTCCTGATTGAACATGGCGCCCGGATGTGCGATACATAACGCTATTACGGCGATGACAATGAGGACACCCTCTAGACCGATGAATAGTGGTTCGTCGTGGAATATGTCGCCGTTGTATCCTTCGCTGACTAAAACACCCGGAGAGCGGAAGTCAGCATAAAGCATGCTCATGGGGGGGGGATATGCATCTCATCTTCCGCAGTGACAGATGGCGCACGCATAACAGAGTGGCAGTCGGGAAATAAAAGGAAGGAAGGAAGAAAGGGGGGCAGGAAAAAAAAACTTACGCTCAGCAACACGATACGCGCACCGCGCCAGGATCAAAAAGATGGCAAAACTCAAAAATCCCAAAAACATCTTCAACTGTCTATCCATGACAAACCCAGGACGAGACATGAAATAACGAGCCAGGTAATCGGCCAACAGCGCGCTGAAGACCACCATGGTGACGACCTGGAAGACGAGCCCGGCAAGCGCGAGATCGACGCCCACGCCACTGGGGGCGTCGCCGATGCTGGACAGGGCGCCCCCGGCGGCTTGGAGGACGAGGGCGAGGATGTCGCATCCGATGAAGATGATGTAGTAGAGTTTCGGCTTGATCCGCGAGAGCGATGCGTCAAAGTATTCGACCGTCCGGGCCATTGTTACGTAGATGGCTGCCGTGTAGAAGACGGGGGCGGAGCCGACGAAGACTGTTGTCCTGTTAGATAATCTGTACCGGGATAGGGGGGAAATTGGTAGGATAGGTAAGGTAGGTAGGTAGAACATGCCTATTTGGATAAGGAAACTATTGAAGTTAAAGGGGTCGTAGTATAGAAGGATTCGTGCCGCGTAACCGACAATGTTGGCCGCGCAACCTAGTATCATGCAAGACGCGAACCACCAGGCCTTTAGTCGCAGGCCGAGGAAGAAGTGGACGGCCAGTAGGAGAAGATGTAGGACGATGA
Organism: Poronia punctata; assembly: GCA_022579005.1. Classification (NCBI taxonomy): domain Eukaryota; kingdom Fungi; phylum Ascomycota; class Sordariomycetes; order Xylariales; family Xylariaceae; genus Poronia; species Poronia punctata. The sequence continues at coordinate 51,964 of MU401687.1, forward strand.
AGGTAATGCTCGCCGCGAGTGACGGGCGATAGCCGAGGATCGAGTACTCGACCGGACATGTGTCGAGAGTGCAATCTTCTAGACCAGGCATGATGATGTCGTCGTCGTCGTTGTCTCAGTCTAGATAGGTACGTAATTCGGGGTCACTTGGACAACAGCACAGTGTTTAGACGGGTGATGCGCGAATCTGAGAAGTATCCAAACGGAATCAACACAGAAAAGTGAACTGAAAAGTAAATCAGATAAATTGCAGTATGATGAAAAAGAAACCCCAAGAAGAACTGTGATGATCTTGAATGTAAATAGCCTCTCCATTACCACCGTTCTCCCGCAGACCTTTATATCTATTCTATCCACGTTCAGAAGTATCATATAAACCATATTCATTTACTTATCATCAAAGCCAAGCCCATCCCATCCCATCCTATCCCACTCTCGCACCCGCTTAGAACTTCTGCCCATCCAGGCTATGTTTATGCATCTCACTGCCACGTCTAGCGTGAAGAAGCAAACACCTTGCCATTACTTTACCTATTCTACTATTCCAAGTAGCTCTGAACGAGATCTGTCCTAGGTTAGTTCTCTTGAGATAGGTATTACGTTAGCCCTGTGCCTGTGGTAGATCTTCGGATATAGACGTTTATTTTTGGCTATTGCATGTTTTGCTGGTAGGGGCCGTTCCTCTGGGATTCTCGAAGTTTGCCCTTCTAACCAATCAGAGACCACTTCCCTCGCACTCGCTTTACGTTTTGAGATTCTGACAAGGGCCCCGCCGAATCTCCATCTCAAATCCCCCCCCTGTCAGCATACGTATGCCGCTAACTTCAAATATTTGCGAATGCGACGACGCGTCGATATAGATGTTTTTAGAGACCCGAAGTATTACCGTATGTGATTCAAGTTCAACCTCGAATCCGGTACACGTACGCCCGTAATGGGGCTCATGCCAGATTAATTAACAATTAATAAGCATATGTCTCTTCTTCCAACGAGCTAGACTAGATATCGTAGGAGGGCAGTGTTTCCTAATCTTGTTGCCTGATTGTGAGGGACACGGTCGTTTGAAGTCGGTGAGGTTAGGTCCGCAACATAACGACCCAGACGTGTGAAAAAACTCGCCGAGTATCTTTTTCTTACCAAGGCCCAGGACATCCTTCCCCCATACATCCTTGGCCGTAGACATATCCACATGTTGTTCTCGCGACTACTTATTGTATACATGTAGTGTATAATGCTCCTTACTCATTTGCATCTCAACGACCACCATTCACAATATTTTCCATACCCGTCATCTCCTTCCACTTCTGAGCAAAGGCCCGCATCCCTCCCTCGCCCGACATGCCAGCGTCAACCACATCCTTGGGCAACTTGTGTGCCGAGTACTGCGGCGAACTGAGATTATACGCCGCCGCATCTTCTTTCTCAACCAGTCTGAGTTCGGGGGTGAAATCTTCCTCTCCCTCGTCGTCCTCGTCCTCTCCCTCGTCGTCCTCGTCCTTTTCACCTTCGCTTGTTTCATCAGCACCGGATGCCGACTCATCCCCGTCGACTGTCTCCCCGCCTACAACGCCTAGAATCGGACCTGGTACTTTTATATCCAAGAGTTCCTGCCAACCGAATAACAGACTATCAGTGTGCGGAGCCCAAGCGTTGATGTCAATTAGTCTTGCCCTACTCAGCGGCTCGTCCTCGCCCTCGGGAATGTAGACGTCAAAGACGAAATTTCCGTCCGGGAAGGTATAACGCAGCCTGTTGTTGAATAGTTGCGAGATCTTGGCGATGATTTCGGTTTTGAGAGGCTGTAAGAAGTCGAAATAGTTGAGGTCTCGCTGTGATATGGCCACGAGGTTCCTATGCTTGACAAAACACCGGAATTCCATGGCGGTGTGTGGGTTGAAGTATGACCGCAAGACCAACACCGGCTTGAACGGAGTCTGATTGACAGTCGAGCTGGCTGTCGGCGTGCAGTCGTCAAAAGCATGTTCTAGGTCGTAAGTGATGAAGTTGGAACTCTTTAGTAAAAGGTAAATATCGTCCGGGGTCGTGCACTTGATGGTATTTTGATGTGGCGATATCCATGTCGCATCTTTGGGTGCCGTCCAGTTCAGCTTAGGGGCCACGGCACCCCCGAGCTCAGAAATCTTTTCCTTGATCATTTGGTGTAGCTCCGGGAATCTTTTGTTTGGGGGTAGTTTCGGCGGCTCCTCCACATCGTCACTGTCCGAGTCTGATTCTATCTCGTAGGGTGGCCGCCTTATGCTCGCTGGAGCTGACGCCCACTCCTCGTCATCATCTTCTTCCTCATCTTCATCCTCATCAGCTAGAACTATTCCATCTTCGCGAATGTATTCCACAAATTCTGGTGAAAGTGGGATAATGCGAGACTTGATACATGATGTGCGATACCTAAATCGACGTTAGCTACCCTTGTCACTCCGAACTCGACGAAGAAATAGGAGATGCATACTTCGGGAACCATGAGTCGTAGGAACAGTTCAGGATATGATCTCTGGTTATGGGAGGAAACTGGAGCTCTGGCGCATCGGACGCCGACTCTGATGCTGGTTGTGACGGATTCGGAGTGAAAGACGGCATATTTTGCTACGAAGGATATCAAGAGCGACGTTGTTCTTGCGACAATGATTGTACTCAAGCCAACAGCTGGATCTTATAAAGTATCCTTTGGAACAACTCTTGACGTGTAAAAATCAAATTATAAAGATATCTATGAATGAGTCAAAGTACACCTTTGATGGCAAAAGAACCAAAAATGTCCCCTGCATTATGTCAGTCATCGCGGGGCAAATTCGACGAGGGACGAGCTAAGGTACCCGTCGCAGATGAGGAAACGGGTACCGGTACAAGCAAGGTACATCCGTGTAGTCCTTGCTTGCCGCGCAACACATTAGCACCATTCCGGGTTGTAGGTCACGGGGGGTAACTAAAAGCTCGGCGAGGGTCAAAAACCGCGCTAGTCCAAGGGGCGCAGACGCTGATCAAGGGTCAAATTTGACCCCCCGTGAGCTTAAATAGGAAAGGGGCCAACCTATTGCCAAGAAAAAGGTACATTAGTAATACTTAAAAAATTTGTTTTTTATTTTTTATTTTTTTTATTTTTTTGCTAAGTTAAATTTATATATGCTTAGCATATGTTTAGCATATGCTAAGCATATGCTAATTATATAATAAAGCATTTATTTTTATATTTATTTAATTATTATATATAAATAAAAAAAATCACTTTAACTTTATATAATTAATATATATATAAATAATAGCTATTATAAACTTAGTATATATTTAGTATATATAAATTTAATTATATAATAAAGCTTTTAATTTTTATTTATTTATTTATTTAATATAAATATAAATAATAGCTATTATAAACTTAGTATATACTTTATATATATTAAATATAAACTAAAAATAATTATATTAATAAAGCTTTTAAGTTTATATTTAATTTAATATTATATAGTTAATATATATATATATATATATATATAAGTAATTATATATATAATAAAGCATTAATTAAAATTTTATTTAATTAAAATATATTATTATATATTTAATATATATATACTTACTTTAAATAGTTTATATTTATTTTATATAAATATATATATATTTATAATTTAAATTTTTTTATATTTATTAAAATTTATATATTATTATATTATATTTATTATATATAATAAATAGCTATTAAAATAAAAAGTAAAATATTTAATTTATTTATATCTTATTTTTTTATTTATATTTAATAGCTTATTTATATAGCTTTTTATTTACTTTATATATTTATAAAAGCTTATTTTTTAAACAGGGTTTTTATTTATATATAAAATATAAAAACTTATTTAATATTATATAAATAAAAAATATTTAATATATAGCTTTAATACTTTATTTAAAACTTAAAATATTATTATAATATTTATATAAAAAACTATTA
>MU401688.1:0-55709 GCA_022579005.1 Poronia punctata
GCAAGGCTAAAGGGCTTTGCAAAGGAGCAAAGGGTAATTTGGCTGTAAATCTATAATAGCAAGCAATAAAGCGTTAAAAAAAAGTTAAGCGTTTTGGTCTGTTAAAGCGTTTTAAAAAGCGAAAACGTTTTAAAATGCAAACGCTCCCTTTATATAACGTTTACCTCTTTTTAACTAATAATTTACAGTTGACCTATATAAACTATTTTACAATGGTTTAAAGAAATCGGCAGGTCCTGGTACGGTATGTATTCAACATATGTATACAGCAAGGACGCGCTTGGAAAGATGTACAAGGGCAATTGCAATATACGCCTACTCGTCCGTACAAAGAACGACTGAGAGGCGCTCAGGCGCATATTGTCAGGTAATAAGCCACACTGTCAAGCCCACCCGTTCCCTGCCAAGCCGATACCTCCAGTGGCTGGCCAAAGCCACAGTTACCAGATTAGGAAACACACCTATCCCGTCCCCCGCGTTGCCCGGTCCCGGGTAGCTCGGGCCCAGATATTCTTGCCAACAGCAGAAAAGCCTGAAGAACACAACATATCTGCACATTTTGTAGAGTTGACAAGGAAGCACGAAGAGTAACCAGAGATCCCTTGATGTTTTCTTTTTCTCAGTTTATCTTGGGGGCACAAGTTTCAGTGATCATCTCGCTCCGTCCAAGGTTTCACAGCCTCCAAAAACCTCAAGTGAAGCTCCGGGTCGCCCGAGGCCTCTAACACGGACCGGAAAATGTCCTCGCCAATTCTGCGCATCATGACAAGGAAGCCGAGGTGGATAACGTCCGTAAACGTGATGGTGGCTCCCAAAAAGAACGGACCATCCTCATTCTCCTTCAACATGGCCGTGACCGCCTGCAGAGAAGGCGATGCCGCCTTGAAAACTTGTTCCAGCTCAGCGTCGCTAATTGGTTTACCAATGTTCTCGCTACGCGTCTTCCGCCAGTAGGGGTAGTTTACCTCGTTCAGTATCCTTCGCGGTACGAATGAGAACTTGACCGGCTCCAAGGCGTCATAAGCGGGCGACAGTGTATCGAAATATCTCTGCTGCACTGGTGAGGTCGGCGGCAGGCTTGGTGAAGGGTAGAGCTCTTCGAGGACCTGCGCAATCTTGGACGAATTCATGATGTAGGTACCGTCGGGCATCCGGACGGTCGGAACCGTAAATTCCTCTTGGCCTTCGGGGAAGCTAGGCGAATAGATGGCTGCTGTCAGTTGCGGATTTTGATAACATGGCAAGTATGGCAAAGGGCAAAGGGCAATGCTCACTGTGCCTGTAACCTTGGCTTGATATCTGGATATTCAAGCTGTCACAGGGGCAATGTATTAGTCAAGGGCGTTTGACAGCAATTGGGTCGGTATAGCTGTTCTCACCCATTCTGTCTCGTAATCAAGTCCCTTGAAGTTTAGAATAAAACGAGCTATGTTTTTGAGTTATGAGATCTGCATGAGCTTTCTAGGTGAAACGGGACCGCTTACTCCGCCAGGCGTTAAGAGACCATGAACGATTAGGTGCCTGAGATGCTAAGTCAAAGAGTGTGATCTTGGAGGATGCCATATTAACGGCGAATCAAAAAGGGTCAGATTTGCCAACTTTAAGTAGTAGAATGAGAATTAGCAGCGGTGATTCTATTTATATACCAAGTTTGCAGAATAAATCCTGTGTATCAGTAGACATGCGAGGTGGTTGCGCATTCATATATGTGATTCTAAACTTAGTAAGACGAGGAAATATAATGGATTTGTAAGACTAAAATGGTAGGACGATATGTAGGCATAGGGCGTATGTGGACATGTCCGAAGTATCTAACCATTATTATTCACGCCATAATCCCCGTCTTCGAACTGTCAAGCGGCCGACTTGATCAGGCCAATTTGGTAAGCAGAATAAGCTCAAGCTGCAGGCTATAGGGTACGACTGCAACACCCCGCATTGGTTGCGCTGCGCCTTGCCCAGACCGCTGGCTCTGAGCCTCTCTGATGCAGGGAACTACCCTACTTGAGAGGTAGTAGGAACAAGTAGTGTCGAGAACCTACTTGTAGGCATTATGTCGCTTGATGGTGGTTGACATATAACAACTTCCAGCCATATAAATAACCTTTGCAAGTTGATGATTTAAATACTTGTGGGATCCGCAGCTGACGTCTGGTCTACTTCTACGAGCATGTTCAGATACCCTTCTCAACATATTATAACCCTATCAAAGCCGCTTATGTTTACGCGCTTTAGCAAGCATAGACCTGGCTTGTGTTGTGACTAACTGATCTCTAGTAGAGGTCGTGGCTCCCATGTTACACACACTTGTAGAGAATCCCTCTTCCCCGTACCGTACACATAAATCCATGATTTTTATCATTGGACCCCGCCACAGTATGGTGAATATAATCGTATTTGATTCAAAACCTTAAATGGTCGGTTTCCAAGGTGATTATCTATCGAACACGTGTACAGTTAGCGTAGAAATACACATCTCGCTGATTTGCTGTTCTTTAAGTTTTTCCCAACTTCACCAAGTCACCAACCCAAGTCAACCTCCTGAACCGGTGCAACATTGTTTGCGCCCCCCATCTCCAAGTTCATCCCCTATCTGCGCTAAGCTAGATATAGTAAGTCTCAGACTAGTTTCCTGAATAAAGTGTCGCCTGTCTCCATACCCCTAGTACGTTTCGGCTAGAACTGGAGGGCGGCGTAACGGACGATAATCGATAAGCCGGCCCCAAACAAGGCTCCATCACAGGGAGCGCCCCCGAAGCTACCGGTCCATTTCGTCGCCGTCTCTTTCCTTGATCGCTGTACCACATATCACCCGTCCACGATGGCCTCGCACGCACCTGTGGACATTGCCAATGGCAATGGTATTGCCCTTGGGTCTCCGTCACCTAAGAAGGTCGCGTACTTCTACGACTCGGATATAGGCAACTTTGCCTATGTCGCGGGCCATCCCATGAAACCGCATCGCATCCGGTTGGCGCACAGTTTGATCATGAACTATGGCGTCTATAAGAAAATGGAAATCTATGTAAGTTACTCCCAAGACCAGCTAGCGAATGGTATACTTTTATACCAAACCATCTGAAAGGGTGTGTGGTTCTGATCTTTGTCTTTGTAAACAGCGAGCGAAACCCGCGACGCGACTCGAGATGACGCAGTTCCATACCGACGAGTATATCGATTTTCTACAAAAGGTCAGCCCTGAGAACATGGATAACTTTCAAAGGGAACAAACGAAGTTCAACGTAGGAGACGACTGTCCCGTATTCGACGGCCTATTCGAATTCTGTGGTATAAGTGCTGGTGGTAGCATGGAGGGTGCCGCGAGATTGAACCGTCAAAAATGCGACATGGCAGTGAACTGGGCGGGTGGCCTTCATCATGCAAAAAAGTCTGAAGCTAGCGGCTTCTGTTATGTGAATGGTAAGTACTCGAGCTAGTCCGTATCGCGAGGCACATCGTCGTGATTATTATCGCCGTCATCACCATGATTGTCACCCCTTGTCGCGATGACGTTACCGCTGGCTTGGAGATCCGGGTCAATGCTTACAATAACCGTTTAGACATCGTCCTCGGAATCCTCGAACTATTGCGGTTCAACCAGCGCGTCCTGTACATCGACATCGATGTTCATCACGGAGACGGTGTCGAGGAAGCCTTTTACACAACCGATCGAGTTATGACCGTATCGTTCCACAAATATGGCGAATACTTTCCCGGCACGGGCGAACTCAGAGACATCGGTATTGGCGCCGGGAAATACTATGCCGTCAACTTCCCTCTTCGCGACGGCATTGACGACTCTTCCTATAAGTCTGTCTTCGAACCCGTCATTGCGAGTGTGATGGAATTTTATAACCCCGAGGCCGTGGTTTTACAATGTGGCGGCGACAGCTTGTCCGGAGACCGGCTTGGCTGCTTCAACCTGAGCATGGAGGGCCACGCCAACTGTGTCAAGTATGTGAAGAGCTTCAACCGACCTACCCTAGTCGTTGGTGGTGGCGGTTACACCATGCGAAATGTGGCCCGTACCTGGGCTTTCGAGACCGGATTACTAGTTGATGCCCAGATGGACCGTACTCTACCATTTAATGAATACTACGAGGTAAGCTACACATTCGCCCCCAGCCCCCCTAATACCGGGCCCTTGGACCAAAGGATACGAGCTGATGATGTTTCTAGTATTATGGTCCTGACTATGAACTTGATGTTCGGGCTTCAAACATGGAAAATGCAAACAGTCCAGAGTATCTCGAAAAGATCAAAAACCAGCTGATCGAGAACCTGCGGAGGACAGTACATGTCCCTTCGGTTCAGATGCAAGACGTTCCGCGCCAATCTCTAGGTGCTATGACGGACGAAGACGATGCGGAGCTGGATGATCTGGACGAAGACGAAAATAAGGACGTGCGCATGACCCAACGCCAATGGGAACAACGGATAGAACGTGATGACGAGTATGAGGCCAGTGATAATGAAGATATGGAGAAAGCAAACGGAATTCATCGCAATGGCGCTACTCGGCGGACTTTCCAAGATTATCGCAACTCTGACGTCGAGGGCGATAGTGGCGCAGCAACGCCTATCAATGGCTCTGCAGACACTATTATCAAATCCAAAGAAATCGATGAAGTAGTCATGAAGGACGCAGAAGCCATCGAAGCCGAGGTCGAAACAAGCGAGAATGCTGTTGATTCCAAGGGTGACGAGAAGAAGTCAGACCCGGAAGCCGGAACTGCAGGAGACACTGAGCAAAAAGGACCGCTTGAAGATGGGCCGAGCGATACAAAATCCACCAAGGACGGCGATAAGAACGACAAAGCCTTGACGCCGACCGATGGTACCGCAGAATTGCACGGTCAGAACTCCAAAGACGACGTGATGCAGGATGCAGTAGCCCCCTCTGAGGACAAAGCGTCCGAAAAGGAAGCTCAGGAGAAGCCGGAGTCTGATACACTAGCTGCAAAGCCACCCCAACATGTGACTACTGATAAGGATGGGGACGTTAACATGGATGAAACCCCAACAGAAGGGGTAGAGGATAAAATCAAGAGCGCAGAGGTCGGCGAGGGAACAAAGACATCTCCATCGCCCGAGACTACTGAGAACCCCAAAGAATCGCAAAGCAGCAGCTAGCCCTTACCCGTGTGGGATTAGGGATGAGCACAAGCGCTATGGCCTCTGGCACCGGGGCTAATCCCCACCGAGGCCAGACTCGAGCCGTTGGGTGTCTTTTCCACATTTCGAATGTACATTTATAGTCACAGCGATAGGCGTTCCGGACTCGCACAAGGAGAGGGAGTGGTGAAAGCAAGAAAAGAGAACGGGGATGCCCATGGTTGTGCCTTGTAGGATTGGTTGGTTGCATGACTTTATTTACACAGGCTAGGTATGGATCGAATGGTTCGATGGAAGGAGTTGAGGGATTCCATCGGGGGGTCTCGCAATAACGACCACTTGTTGTAGGCCACCTGTAATTAAATATAGCTAGGTACTTTGCTTAGACAGCGTTGGGATGCTACGACTATATATTCGTTAATATTGTTTCTAGCCAACTTGTAGTTGGATGTTGACGCGAATTCAAGCACGATCGACATGTAACACGTAGAATGCCTCTATTCCCCTATTTGTCGTCGGCCGGTAGTTAGTGTTATCTTATCTTTCTATCTTATCAGCCCCACGTGACAACCCCAACAGAGTCATTCATCGCACCAAGTCGGCTAAGCAAAATTGTGGGCCCGATAATTTCGCACACATTCAGGGCCAGTCCTGTCCGGAGAGTCGTATACCTGGAAATTTGCAGCAGTGACATCGACAACCCTCAATCTTCCGGCCACCAACACCACTCCGTTTCGACAAATACCTCCCCACAAACGTCACAATGGCCAAACTATCGTAAGTTGGAATTGAATTTTTAAAGCTATATACCCAACGAGGTTCCCTGGAAAGTGCCCAGCAGTTCGCGCAAGAGGAGGAATGGCGGGGTCCAGACAACGACCGGTGCCCTAAGGCAAGAGGAGGATGGGAGGAACGAGAAAGACACGAAATCAAACTGAGATGCTGGCGGAATCGGGACGCTGTACAAAGTTCTGGGCGTTTGAAATTGGGCGAACTAGGTCTCGGAATGGGTCGAGATGGGGCCTAAAGCATTTGGGATCTCGTTAACAAGCGAACCTCCACTCGGCGAGGATCAAGTTGACTAACGCTGCTTTTTTAGACGTGGTGCCCCTGGGTATGTTACCGAATTCCCGTCTTGACGCTTTGCATCTGTACGAACGAGAAAACGCCGGCAATTTCTGTAAACGAAGGAGTCCTCAACATATGTCGCTCCCGCGAGACCAGGTCGGATACCGGCCTGGAACCTTTCCAGGTGTTCCACGGAAAGAAGAGGCAAACGCAGTTCCAGCGACACCATTACGAGTTTGAGATTTGCCTCCGGGTGTCACCGAAACGCATATAAACTACGCCACTCCCGATTTGCTCCCGGACCTTCGTTTACAGAAATTCGCCGGCTTTACCAGCCCATTTGCCGGATAAAGGCGTGGCCTTTGATGGATACAGAGACGGGATACCCGAACCGGAGTTACGAGCGCTAACTGACTATCTGTCTATAGTGGCAAGCTCAAGATGACACTCGGTCTGCCTGTGTAAGTCTGGCTAGTCTTTCTACACCGGCGACTCGACAGCACTGTCTTGAAACTGCCCTGGCCGTCAACAGATCGTAGAATTTGCCCACTAACATGACTATACAGCGGTGCCATCATGAATTGCGCCGACAACAGCGGTGCCCGCAACCTTTACATCATCTCCGTCAAGGGTATCGGTGCCAGACTCAACAGACTGCCCGCCGGTGGTGTCGGTGACATGGTCATGGCCACCGTCAAGAAGGGAAAGCCTGAGCTCCGCAAGAAGGTTCACCCCGCCGTCATCGTCCGCCAGTCCAAGCCCTGGAAGCGAACCGACGGTGTCTTCCTGTACTTTGAGGATAACGCCGGTGTTGTATGTGGCCCCTCCCTTTCCGGATGGTCGATTCTGTCAATAGCTTCGACCGTCGTCGATGAATTCTGCTAACTGAGTGGCTTTTAGATCGTCAACCCCAAGGGTGAGATGAAGGGCTCTGCCATCACTGGACCTGTTGGTAAGGAGGCTGCTGAGTTATGGCCTGTAAGTAAAACCGCACATGTTCTTTTCCTTGGAGATCAAAACTGACAATACCTCGTACAGCGTATTGCCAGCAACTCTGGTGTCGTGATGTAAATGGAAGCGTTTTCGAGCAGATGAATTCACCTGGTGACGACGAGTCACGATTTGGGACAAAAGACCAAAGATGAGGCGAGGCCAAACCCACCTCACAAAGGATGACGGATGCCTGATCGGACTGGTTGCTTTGCATTTCGGCTTGGGGCGTAAAAGGAGATTACATACCAAAAACATAGCATCCTGAACAAAAATTTTATGGTTCAGTTCCCAAAAAAAGACGGTCGAGCTTTTTTTTTCTTTTTGTGTAATGACCCTGACGGCGCCGATCATGATATCAATGAATGAATAGCATATCTTAAGATCGATACCTTTTTTTCTTCCTACGTGTATATTCTACTGCATATGCCCGGCATGGTCTGTTGTACTAACACCGCTGACAAATCATACACTCTCCTCCCCTTTTATCTCCTTTTGCCTCTAACCCCCCTGACCATGTCATGATTTTTGTCCACCTAAATGGGCAAGCCACAAGGATACACAATACAATCCCTGTTGGCCATCTTTGTGATCATACGAGTATATGCACAGTAGGCCAGCTCTCTATAAGTTAACTAGACATTGGTCGCAAGATTTATACTTCCATGCGCGTCGAAATAAGAGTATTCATAGTAGCTGGGATCTTTGAAATTTCAAAACAGGGTAATGTCACACGGAAGTCTACTTTTTTCTCCTTTAAATTCATCGTAAATTATCAAATTCCATTACTTCCTCTGCGCTATGTTCTGTCCTGCCAGGTTCTGTAAAAAACCACAAGAAATTCCCCGCTTTCGTTTCTGAATTCCGACCAGACGCCTGGTATCACTTTTGTTTTCTGGATAGAAAAGATGATATACATAAAAGGGTAATGGGGGAACGGCTTTTCATTCCCTTCCTCTTTTTGCGCTTGGTCTCGTCGTCATGTCCATCGTTTTTTTCCAGAAATGCCCAACAAAATGCAAAATGCAAAATGCAAAATGCAAAATGCGAAATGCGAAATGCGTAAAAAGCAACATACTGGAACTGCTTGTAATACACACGCACACAATGACGAGGAAAACAAAAGGGGCATTAAAATAGAACAGACGGGGATGGGACAGTGTACAATATTGACGTCCCATCGCTCTGTTATCTCGCTGGATGGAAATCGAAAATGGAAATCGCTGGGTTTTTGGTCTTGGTCCCCCTTGTTTCTTCCCCTTGCCTGGGAAAGATATTTGGATGAAAAGCCGTATTGGGGAAAATGTGCTGTGTGGGGGGGGGGGTATCAATCGAAACTTTTTTTTTTCCTGCGTCGTCATGAAAGATCCTGGGTAGTACACGTTTGCTCTCTATATTTGTATCGATGACCATGATGGGATGGGAATGTGGCGAGGAACAAAAGGGGCATTCGGAAAACAAGGTCGAAGAAAAAAAAACCATATCTAGCCGTGCTAAGATGTGATTCTGATGGCGGGGCTGTCCTATGTCCAGGACAGATGCTGTTGAATATAGGATCCAAAGACCAGTAGCCGGGCCATTGGGTTCTGTACAGTATTGACTCATCATTGATGTTGTCAAGGTATGGGGTCGAAAGCGGAGAGAGAGGTAGCCGCATAGGATTGGGGTATCCCGTCTTTTATCATTTTTCAAGGATTTGCCACAGCTGGGACGGCTTCGGAGGTAGGGTTCGGTTCGGCAGCCCTGACGGCTTGCTTCTTATTTGCCAAGGTCGCGCGACGTTTCTCAACTGCCCCGGTCATGGAGCCGGAAGCCCACCGTGCTACGAGGCGTTGTTAGTATTGTTGATATATAATAACTTCGTCTGAAGCGCCCTGTCAAGGTCTTACCTTTCATTGAGTGAGACATCTTTTCGGATTTCGTCATTTGATTATAATCTTTCGAGTCGCTGGCTTCTACACCGTTCGGAGCCCCGTTGTTGGCGGCGGCGCCGTTATCGCCGTTACCGCCGTAAGAAGGAGTGGAGCTAGAAGAGGATGGTACGGAAAAGGGATTCGGGCTCGGCACGGACTTGGGTGGCGGTCCAGATGGCGGTCCGTGATAGTTCTTTAGTTTGATCTTTGTCGGTGGTCTCTGTGCCAGATATTGATCAATAACGGGCTGCTGAGCCGGCAAAGTATACATTGAAGGTTCTGGCACGGGGACCGGGCCGGTCTCCTCTGGTTGTGATTTCTTCGCGCGTTTAGCGCGCTTTGCTTTCGGCTCCTCTTCGCCTTCTTCGTTCGGGTTCAGCGAGAACTTTCGCTGCCGTTTCTCTCTGAGCTGGTAGTTGTTGGAAGTTACGGTAGATTGTGTGGCCGTAGAAGACGAGGTATTAGGACGAGCTTCGTCCTCGGCGTTGTTCGATTGCGTCGACGAGTTGTAGAACGAACCCGAAGGCACCTCTGATACTCGACCATTATTGGCGCGACGCGGTGCACTCTTGGCTGGCGTCGGCCGGTCGATGCCGTTTGTAAGGGGGATCTCATCTTTAAGCCCCTGGATGGGTCCGACGGCTTCGGGCGCCATCTTTCCGCGCGGGCGCTTCTGTGTAGCGTGCTGCGTATCATGCCCTTCACCCGGTTGACCCTGCTGCACTTGTGCCTCCTCAGATGGTGACGATGTCGGCGGTGGTTCGGCAATCGGTGCTGGCAAGGGGTACTTCCTTGGGCGGCCACCCTTTCCTTTCCTCTTGGGAGTTGGCTGCTCGAAAGACGATGACGCTGACGCGTGTGGCGCAAAATTGCCATCGTTATAATCTTCAGCAGTGTTTTCGGTCCGTCGACGGCGGCGCTGAGCCGCAGCGGGAGTGGAAGCTCTACTAGCCGCTTCGCTCCCGTCAAACAATGCCGGCGGTTTTCGCTGTCGCTTGCCGTGGACGATAATACCATCGTCCGCTTCTGCGGCTTTGGCGGTTTGTTTGGGTCGTTCCCGGAGCCGGCCTTTTCCGCCTCCAATTCTTTGTGCGAGGGGATCCTGGAAGCCGATCTTATTTACATTTTCGTCGTATTCGAAACCCCAATTAGCGGCCATGAGCTTGTCCTGAACTTTGGCATATTCGACTTCGGGGTCCGGACGCGTCGCCCGGATTCCTCGGACGACAAAATCCCTTCGTAAGGGAATGGCATCGGGGTCTTTACTGACAGCCATTTTATATCGGTGCTGGAAGGATGCTTCCTCCTGGCGATAACGGACAGCATTGTTCTCGTCGTCGGTGAGTTTTCGGAGTTCGTTGTACTCTGTTTGCCAAGCGACCAAGGCATTGTTGACGACTTCTAATCTCGTATATATTTCTTCGGGTGAAAGGGACTTGTAATCATCGAAGAGAGAGATGAACTCAGATGCATCCCTCGTCTTCTTGAACGCAATGGACTTCATTGGGGGCGGCTGTATATATGGCACCCCAGCCTCTGCGATAGGGGAGTTGGCTCTCGTAGCATCCAAGGGCAAAGGCGACACTGCCGGTGTCTCCTCGGAGAGGCCGGCCGCATCCACGGGGGTTGATTCAGGCACAGCAGAATCGCCTAGAGGAGTGCCCTCCTCAAGTTTATTTGCCGTCTTGGCGGTGTCTAGCTGATCTTCCGCTGCCTCGTCGGCGTCAGGTTGAACGGACGGCCACTCAACGAAAGCACCTTGGACATATGGCGTGAGGTGTCGATATTTCAAAGGTAGCGATGCCCCTTCTGTTTCAAGCTTCTGCTGCACATGATCACTGCCGGCATCGTTTTTCTGCTTGCCCTTTTTCTTGACGTGTTGAGGGCTGAGGATTGAATCAACCGAAGCAACCGAAGCAACCGAAGCTACCGAAGCTGTAGGCTCAGACGGCTTAGACTCATTGTGGGACGTTCCGGAGCTTGTGTTTGTACTTGTACGCCCGAGCGTAGATTCTTCCGATTGCTCGCTATGACGTCCGCCAACCTCAATGGTGTCTTGGACCTCTACGTCCTCCGCATGTTCTTCCGATACGACAGTGTGAGGTTCAACGGTAGATTTACGTCTCTGTGTACGTTTTCTAATAGTCGATGAAGGTGGCGGTAATTGCTCGGAAAAACGTCTCTTGACCTGGGGGGAGTGCGCCTCTTCGTCGCTGTCCACTTCAGGTGAGGCTATATCAGTGCGACGTCTTTTGACTGCTCGCGCTACTGAAGACATTCCACTGTTTGCCTCGCCCAGGTCTTCTTGATCATGGTCAAATGTGGCATAGTCGACATGAGGTCGCTTTCTTAATGAGCGGCCGCCCTTTGTATCGAAGTCATCAAATGGGCCTGTTGCGACATCTGTAGCACCGGCAACGCGGGCACGGGCGCGGGTACGAGTACCCCTTGTGGCAGAGGGGCTGGGGGTCTCAAGGGGGAAAGAAGACGATCCGATACTAGCAGATGGCGTCTCTGATAGAGCCTGCTCAACAGGCTCGACGGTTGTGACAGTATTAGTGTTGGGGGAATCTAAGTGCGGTACTTGACGTTTCCGCGAATAAACACGGCCTTTGCCGCTTCTGGAGGAAGTCGGCGACTCCATGATGAAACCGAAGCCGTATTACAGGAGTAGTGGATAGACGCAGTATTACGGGTGAGTTGATGAGGGTGTACCTAACTGGTGGTGTGAAAGGGTGCAAGAATATTTCCAAGTCAGAAAATATGTAAGTGGGGACTCCTAAGAGCGATGTAATTGAGGGCCCGAAATGGCCGTGTCGGACGGCAATGCCAAAAGGCAAGATTTTAGAATGACACAACGGATAGAGAAGATTCTGTTAAGAGAGCAGGCCAAAGTTGCTATTAGTATCGCGCGTTGTGTCAGTTGATGGACAGCTCGTTTTGCTTGTGCCAACACGTGTACAGGAGGTGTATGTAGTAAGGACAGGGTGAAAAATATGCTAGAGGCGAAATAACACCTGCTTTAGGTACTTACGGTAATGAGACCAACCCGCTGGAGAGAGACAGACGGGGAGAGTTATCTGATTCTGAACCGAAGATGGTTCAATGAAGAAGAAGGCAGCGATCTTTTATTGTGCAATTGCCACTGGTTGCTATGCGCATGATTAGAACTCGGACTTGCTGTTGTCCAGCACCTTTGGATAGTGCGAGAACTTAGAAGTGTGTATGCTCGTCTGTACGTGTGTCTATAGGTCGGCCGTGCGTGTGCGTGGCCTTGGAAGAAAGGCACTGTAGGAGTGTAACAGGTTTGGTGCGCAAGATTTTCCTTACTTACAGATATTTAAGAACTGACGGTTTGTCACACTTCAAAGCCCAGGTAAGCCAGTCTCTGACTAGATGAGACTACGGTCGTCGGTTTGGTCAAATACTTGGAAAGTGACGGTCTGTCTGTTTGTGGTTCATTACTCGATGCTTCTCATCTCATTAAATGGGTTCGACCTTTTTCAGGGCCCTGCGGTGTCTTCCAGTCTAGATACCCAATTGCCTATTAGGGGTTACTGGTTGTTCTGATACTTGAGCCACAGAGGCCCTCTACTCGTAGGATCCCAGCAGTGAATGAGGTACATCCTTAGCCACAAGTCCTAACCAAAAGTACCTACTAAACTTTATGAGGTACCCTGGATGTGGGGCATGTTTTCGGTGCCGTCCCCCGTCTCTCTAGGCTCCGGTTAGTGACCTCTTGCCTTTCGGGAGTACAAGCTTTGCTTTCTAACAATTGGAGCTCTCCAATCAGGGGTGCCCAAACCAACTCTTTTTACTCCGGATCAGGACTAGTATACTTCTTGGTCAGTACTACCTGTATTGCGACATGTAACTCAATCTCAAGTAGGTACCTGTTCGGCACCTCAAGCCTCTGGACTGGACGGCTCATCAAGGTTAAAGTCCACGACACTCTCAAGGAGAGGCCTTGTTGGGGTCTAGGATTTGGAATGTACGAGTATGTAAGTTCCATATACTGTACCTACCTAGTCCTGTATTTACAAGAAGATTTTGATAGTGCCTCTTCCTAGATAGATCGCCTTTTGTAAGAGAATCAGGCCAACACGTTGTCCACATGCTGCATATTGGTACCGCGGCAATTTCCTACGATCCTGACTACAAGCCCCTACTTTTTTGCCTCCTCATCCTACGGCTTAACGGTCGATGCGCGATATGCAGTTGGTATCTGGTTCCACTTGCTAGGAACCTATCCCAGACGCCATGACAAACGAGTCAGTCGTCTCGCTCCCATCTAACCTCCACATACGCGTAGTTATCGCTTTAAAGTTAAGGTTAGACCATATACTCGTACATAGGAGCGATATGGCGAAGCGCCGACATACATGTAGTTCCTGGGACCTGTAACGAACTCAAGGACAGGGCGGCATTGAAAGACTGCTTTCAAGATTAGCATCCAAGGAGACGAACATAGAGACAAGATGAAATATCATGGTCCTGGATAACGAGGCTGGTAGGTAAAAATACAAGATGTGCGCGCAAAAACATTACATATTGTCGGGTTTCAAATCACACGAATGCATTGGCCAATAAGACGCCAGCCAGCCTTGTGACAACAATGCGTTGGCTTGCCGCTTCGCTTTTCTACACCGCCCTAGATATCAATAAATTCGGTCCAAGCACTGATTCCCAGGTTTATAAGGCATGAGAAGTAAATGCCATTTTATCGGCTAAAATCATTGCCCTAGTCTATTAATATGCAAAAGAAGTTGTCCTCAGCTTCCTCCAGTCACAGACGCCCACGACCACCCTGATGTCTCGGCCACAGTCTAGCCATTTCTTCAAATATTAGGTTATTTTGGGCACCATCAGACTGCTTGGATAAAAAAATACTTGAGGTTACAAGATGATGAATGAACGCCAGGCCTCTCATAACCATAAATGCGCGGCTGGCTCTTATTGTGGAGTCTGGTATAAGGTGTGTTGTTCGTTGTGGGGTGTGCTATATAGGACCTTTCACCTTCCATAAGTAAACATCAATGCTATTTCTCAGGCGGTGGTTCTGTCCCCGGATATGACTTTGGAGAATATGATCTGGAGATAACCTCTATGAGTAGACAACCAGGTAGAAGTGAATAATAACTAGACTGGCAAACGATGACTTGATACCAAACAATGTAGGTAGCTCAGAGCCGCTTCTGCATCAGCAAGCCGTTCCAAGCAAGGTCAATTCTTGTGATGCTTCAAGCTCGTTGCCTCATCTATCGTAGGTGTACTCGTAATAGGGATGCCTCTTTGTCTTCGGTAGAGACATGATCTTATCGGTATCCAAGCCCCCAAGGCTATTAATATCTGGGCTACAGTATACACAGGAGATAGATAGCTTCCAAGTACTGTGCATGACGCGCGTCTGGCCATATCACAGCAGTATCTTAGGGGCACCTTCCACTACAGGTGATCGCTAACCAGACTTAGCAGCCAACACTTTTGGGTTAGTGGGCAATATGCAGCGGTGCTCAAAGTACCTACCGTACAGTGTCCGTCTTCACGGTGATCGTCAATGCTCGGCCACCTCCTACAGAAGCTGGTGCCGCCCGTCGTCTGTATCAGATTGCTTACCTCAAGCATAGAACCTTATTTGATGATCTCATGTATGGCAAGACGTTGGAATCTGACAAACTTCGGATAATTTCAACGAGTGTGACTATCATAGACTTGATTGGCGTGAGTTTGTCATACTAAGAAGACGTACGAGCTTCAGCTGTCCCAACGTTGGTCTCTTCTCCTACCCGACAAAGCACCCTAAATCGTCAGAAGGGTCAATTGGCGATCCTCTATAGTTTTGCGTATATCTGCATTTTCTGTGCTAGGTATCGTAGTCCCGGGCAATATCTTTTTCTCCCGCATTCATTGCGCGTTCTTTTCGCCTATTCAAAATGTCAAAGCAGTCACAAGCATCAGTGGACGAAGACTTCGATGGGCTATTCAAAGGCATCGGCGACGATAGTGCCGTGAAGAAGTCTACCAAGGCCAAGAGCGGTGCCTCAAAAGCTCGAAGCAAAAAGCCTGAAGAAGATATCCTCGCAGACCTAGAGAGCAAACTTGGAGAAGAACCTACAGCGCGGCCACATACCCCTCGCATCGTCAAAGACTCAAAACGTACAAGCACAGCGACCCCGCCGCCCGCATCTCGACCCTCGGAAGATAAACCCGGGCCTGCTGCTCGGAAATCAGTCGAAAGCGCTCGATCCCTCCATGCCAGCTTTACTCCCAGCGCAACCAGCTCGGAACTCCAGGATGCAGAGAAAAAGCAATCTACCCAGCAGGCGGCCGATCCTGCTTCGAGCGGAGGCGGCTGGTGGGGTGGCATCTTTGCTACGGCTACAGCTACGGCTAGCGCTGCCATGAAGCAAGCCGAAGCTGCTTATAAGGAGATACAACAGAACGAAGAGGCTAAGAAATGGGCCGAACAAGTCAAGGGAAATGTCGGCGCCCTAAGGGGTTTGGGTAAGGTTCCTCTCCACCACTCGTGCACGCTGGCCCCGTACACCCCGTCCAGGTAGTCATAGTCGTGTAACTAACGAACTGCTCTTCCAGGTGACGACCTTCGACATCGTGCTATGCCGACCTTTGCCAACATCCTGCATACCCTCGCCCCTCCGATCTCATCCCACGAACGCCTTCTCATCCACATCACTCACGACATTGTGGGCTATCCATCTCTCGACCCGCTCATCTATGGTGTCTTTAGCCGTGTGATGTCACAGGTCGAGGGAGGCGACTTGCTTGTCGTTCAGCGTGGTCGTGAGAACAAGGCTCGCCGATCGTCCGACGCCGCATTCTTCGGTGGTTCCAGCACGGCCGGTTGGCGGGATGGTCCGTGGTGGCGGCAAGTGGATTCGCCTCGGGATCTCGGGGCTGTCAGGGGTCTCGTCGAGGGTACCAAGCTTTGCCGCGTAAACGTGGAGAGCTATGCGAACGATTATCTGGCTGCAAGTGGCGGCGTTACCGAAGCGCAGAGACGTGCACTCGAACCCGTAAGCGAGGACAACCCCGTCCGGACGAGCGACATCTTCCTTGGTGTCCAGCCCATCATCGTCGATAACGATTCTGCCCTGTTTGTCGGGGGCACGGCCGGCGAGGCGGAGAAGGAAACTAGTGCTGTCGCGGATGAGAACGACGACCCCCAGGTCTGCTTCGCCATCTACGTCTTCGATCCCGTCCATGACATTGTGTACAACACAGTCAGCCAGCACATCCCTCTCAAGTGGATCCAGTGGCTGGATGCGCCAGCTCCGTTGACCCCGGCCACCGATAGCGAGCAGTCCTCCGCAAATCCCTGGAACATCCCCGACGATATTAGGGAAATTGTCGAGAGCGGCGGCGTCGATCCGCGCGAGTGGGTTGCCGAATGGGTCGAGGAGACTCTCAACCTCAGCGTCGGCGTCGTCGCCCAGAGATATGTAGCTCGCCGCATGGGTGTTGGCGAAGGTGGAATCGGAAAGGGAAAGCAGAGAATCGAGTCCCTCGTCCAAGAAGGTGGCGGGGAGGCTGCACGCGCAGGTCTGATCTAAAAACTGATCCCTCATCGAGGTGTCGAGATTTCACGAATAGGTTTAAGCCCACTAATAACCTCGCATGTTTTGGTCTTCGCCTCGATATGTCGTCTTTCTGTTTGACGGTGTACTGGTGTTTCCTGGGGGCTCCTACTTTGTCTTATAAACTAGACTACTATGATTCCTGTCTCCCTGCATTTGACAATTTACGTATGTATCATGTATGGAAATGAAGCCGGACCGGATTTTGCAATCCATGGTTATTCTCTGCCATACAAGTGACTTAGTTGATTACATGAGGCCTCGCGCCTTTTGATTGCCACACCTCCCCGTTGACAATAGGCGTTAACATTGAAAGATAAAAATACCCCGATGGGATCGATGAAAAGGTTATCCCATCATGTTTCCAAGTGTCTCACAACCTACTCATCCGCTTGCTCGCTCACTCCTTCACTCTCCGCGTCTCCTCACCGACATCTTCTAAACTCCCCGCAACCTTGAGCTCAGCCTTCGCCTCTCTACTCGCCTCATTGGACTCGACACGTCTAAGCGGCCGGTACACAGGTTCCCACATCTGCACGCGGATCCACTCCTCCAGCTCCTTGTCATTATGAGCCGGAATATCCAACCCCTCGTCAGCAACGCCTTCTTCCACGGCGCATTTCACCACCTCGCGCGCAACACGCACCGAGACGTCGCGCACGACGTCGACACCGGGTAACAGAGGCGCCGTATTGTCTTTAAGAGCCGGGCTGAGATCCGCGAGGCCGCGCACTGCCGCGACGAGCATTTTATCCGTGAGGAGCCTTGTGCGAGAGAGCACGGCGCCTAGACCGATACCCGGGAATACGACGCTATTGTTGCATTCTCCTACCTTGACGGTGACTTCTTTTCCGTCTTCGCCCCATGGGCCCTTGACGGGTTCGAACGGACTGCCTGTAGCGACGAGGGCTTTCCCGTCTGTCCAGCGGAGGATATCCTCGGGCACGGCCTCGTGGAGCCGAGTGGGGTTGGATAGGGGGAGAATGACGGGCCGGGGCGTATGCTTGGCCATCTCACGGATGATTTCTTCCGTAAATGCTTTCGGGACTGTCGAGGTGCCGATTAGGACGTTGGGTTTGACCTCTTTGATTACGGAGTGGAGGGAGCGGTCTTTGTCGCCCCATTCGGAACTGTCTTTTGCGAAGATCTTTTGCCCGCCGTCTAGTTCCGAGTCGGTAGTTAATAGGCCCGGCTTATCTATAAGCCTGTGGTTTTTTCTTCATTAGTATCCCCGTAGCCGGCTTAATGGCCGGAGGGTTGAGGCATGGATTATCATTTACCAGATCTGCTTCGCCGCTTCTTCTTTGCCTATGCCCTTCTCTGCGACTATAGCGTCACGCACCTGATCCGCAATCCCGAGTCCGGCGGAGCCAGCGCCGAAAACGACCAGTCTGATGTCTTCTAGCTTTTGCTTACTCACGTGCAAGCCTGCCATTATGGCAGCGAGCGTGACGCATCCGGTTCCCTGTACATCGTCGTTGAAGCAGGGAACCTCTGGCCTGTAGTGATCTAGGATACGGCGTGCTTTTCAACCCCGACGTCAGCTAGGAGTAATTTCTAAGGAAGACACACTGCACAATCATATGCGTAGTGGATAAAGAATAGGGGTATATACGTACCGTTCGTCAGCCCGAAATCCTCAAAATGGATATAAGCCTTGGGGAACAACTTCCGAGCCGACTGTACGAACTCATCCACGAATTTGTCGTATTTCTCGCCCCGGACCCTCTTCTGGCGCAGACCAAGGTACAGATCGTCGTTGAGCAAATTTTCGTTATCGGTGCCGCAATCAAGGACCACGGGGAGAGTGCGGTTGGGATGTATACCGGCGCAGAGAGTGGTTAACGCCAGTTTCGCCACCGAGATCAGGATCCCGCCGACACCCTGGTCTCCTATTCCCAATATCTCCTCGCCGTCTGGTAGTTGTAGTGTTAGTCTCTTCACTTCATGGTCTCATAAGTCCTCTTTATCCCCTACAAAAGGAGGGGAGAGAAGAAAAAGAAAACCCGTGGCCTCCCCCTTAAAAACTGCCACCATCCCTTCATAGAAATATTAGTTTGCTTACCTGAAACGACTATATAATCTATGTCTTCGGGTCTACCCCATTGCGCCAAGTCCTGGGACACCCTCTCAATATTGTTAATGTTCAAAAAACACCCCTCCGGCCGGCGGAAGATGCGCGAGAAGTTCTGTATAGCATCTCCCTCAGTTGGTGTATAGACGACGCTGAACATCTCCCCCATGTGATCTTGTAAGAGCTATTCAATAATTTAGCGACAAGTGTATGGGATTTCAAAAAAGCACTGTAACGCAACGCACCCTGTAGTACAAAACAGCATTCTGCTCCTTCAGCGAAGTCAGGAAAGTATTCTTGGCCAGATCATCCTTCCTCGTGGAATATTGCTCGTAGGCGCGATGGACCTGCTGCTCAAGTGTCTGGACACTCTGGGGTAATAAGCCGTAAAGGCCAAATTCTTCCCGTTCCTCTATAGTATGGGCAGAGCCACGATTAAAGAATGGCGAGTTCAGTAATACGGTTCCTCGCACTGCACAATCTATCGGGCCACTTGTGCTCAAGGGCAGGTGGGAATATTTATTGGATTTAGGAGGAGACATCTTAGGATTAAGGGTTGAGAATGTTGCTGTGTGGTTGTGAGGGCGTGAGGCCACGGCCCGCCAGAGGAGACGGAATCGATACATATAACTACTAAACTCTAATAACAGGGTCTATCTCAAGATAGGTACTTTATCTAAGGCAGGCAGGCAACATCAAAACAGTAGGGTGCGATAGGCAAGCACGACCGCGGCATTCATGGGAGCGTTAGTCTAGTTCAATTACACTTCTTGGTTTTGCAATGGGAAACATATTTCCACATATGTAAAGCAGGCCATTTCCAAGAGGTGAATTTTCTTGGCAAGAGATATCCAATGGTATACTTGTTTATGCCGGCACGTCGATGATGGACGTATGATGTGACGTCGTCCATTGAAGTTCTTACCAGCCTACTTGAGGGGAAATATATCGGAGCGGAGATAGCGGGGCGGATCACGTCGTCACTAACCAACAACCACTACCCAAAATGCATACAGATACTGCTTTTCAAACTGTTACCTACCTACTTATTAGTCACAGACAACGTATGATATGCCCATGCCATATCTGACAAACTTGAGATCGTCATATGGTATGACCAATCTTACGATTAGAAATCGGTTCCTCTTCAGTGATAAGTGGTATGACCCCATATGAACCTCCCTGCAGGCTGACATGACAGTGGAGAGATTCAACTGGTGCGGAATTATGATGGCAAGCATCCAGTACGATGACTGTGATACGATACGCCGGGAAACATGGATAAAAAGCAATGTAGGAGCTCTAGGAGCCTCGCTCATGTTAAGAAAAAACCAAGACGCAGAAGCAGTCAAGGAAGATGAGCGTGGACTATGATGGTCCGATATGAAAACATTAGTCTTGCAGCATTCTTTCTTCGACAGACGATACGAAAAGTACCATCTGCCGCCTTATTGAACCAAGCCTCCTCAAGCCCACAGCACATAACGCGCCGGAGAATGAAGACCTTCACAAGGAAGACTCGTGGGAAAGAGTTTGGAGTGGCCGGAATAAGGGGTACTGCGTTTTTGTGCTGATGATGACGAATTTGCACGAGGGATGTTGTGGATAGCAGGGAAAAACACAAAAGACACATATCAAACCTTTAGGAAAGCCAGCTTTACTTCTCAAGCTCTGTGTGCATTTTTCTCAAGTTTTGCAAGGAGCGGACTGGTTGGCATCGTATTAACATGTCCAATTGGCGAACATGAAAAAAGAGGAAGGGCAATGAGATTGAAAATTTGGGTGCAGTTTTTAAGGATATCCAAATCTGGGTCTAGTCTACCTTGGCTAGGTTGGATCGTTTAAGTGGGTCACTCGCTTATCGTCGCGTTGAATAACGTGTTAGGCTTCAGATAGTTACACCTGCATCAATCTGGTATGTCATGCAGGACCACCTACCCCAGATCATGTGTATCTATGTGACCGCTAATCTATTCTTTCTTATATAGCTGGTTATGCTGGGATCACGAGTCCGGGGGTGGTAATACAGAAAAGGAGTATCAACTTTAATGTCCGCTACACTCTAGGGCTCACCTTAGGTCACACGGAACTGCCTCCTTCCGAAGCACACCCGACTTATGTTGGCGACCATATCAACGGGCCCGATTCTTCTTTACTCGGTCACAGAAATAATGTCCACTGTGGAGATATTGAAGTTGATTATTAGCCGTTCAAGGGCTATTTGGCTTCTATAAAGACTCTTGAACCCAGAAGATGATATGAACATACACGCCATGCGTCACGGGTGAAGGTAAAGAGAACATATTTCCAACGGGATAATTGACCGTCTCTTCCTGCCTACATTAACTAGCGTGTGATGTGTACTACAGCCTTGAACTTGGAGCGAGGTTGACTTGGTAAAGTGCAAAAAGAGCATGATTTGCATGTATGGTGCGTTTACAAGCTCATGCCGTCCATACCAGGGAGGGATGGAAGCCCTGGATAATAGAGGGGTCAGTATTCAGTTTCAAAAAGAAAGTACTTTTTCTAAGGCCGGGTTGTTTGGATGATTTCTACTCACATTCGTCGCCAATGTCGGTGTCCGATTGCTGGCTCTTGGTGCAAGCAATAGCTTCCGCATCGGTTTGCCTCTGGAGAGGTGCGCACCGATCACCGGAGCACTTGCCGTCCATGGCCCTCTGGAGAGCATCGCCTTTCCAGCCGAAGAGATAATCTCCGTGAAGTCCGTAGCCCTAAGATTGGATGTCAGCTTTCCATCCAAAGTCTGATGGCGAAAACCAGGATGGGCTTGATTGCCGAGGCAACTTTTATGGCAACGATATAACAAGGGGTGAAGCTGTGCTTACCGTGTTGTCACCCATACTCCAGTACCAGGGAAGCGAGCCATCCTCGGGCCACTCCGCCTTGTTGTTGAACTGGCGGGTGTCAAACATGACTTCGTACATGACCTGGGGAATCTTGACGGGGTGCGTCGATGGGCAGGCGCCACCGGACTCGAAGGTTCCCGAGGCCGGGTAGGCCACGTGGCTCTTGTGGTCGATCGAGTCGACGTTCTCACCATCCCAACAGCTGGGGAAGTGGACTGACACGCGCCAGCCGCCGCCGCAGGGCTCCGTGGGGAATCCTTGGGTGTCGGAACCCGTGCAGGGTGCGCCACCGAAGGGGTTCTGCTCCATATTGGCTTCGCAGCGGTAGCAGAGTTGCTTCTGCATAGTGGATGCCTCGCGGTTCAAACTGTCACCGACAAGCATGCGGAAGCCCTATCCGAACGTGTGACGTCAGCCTACGAATACCTAGAGATCAACGACTTGGTCTTCATATCTTACAGGTGGGAAGGCTGTCACCGTGGCGCTGGACTGATAACCTCGGATGTAGTAGACAGTCACACCACCCTCGACGCCAAGTCCCAGGTTAGTGAACTGGGGCACGCGCTTGTAGGTTCCATTGCGGGCCTTGAAGTAGAGGTTGGCGGTCCAATAGTTGCTGAAATCCTCGCTGTAGGTGCAGCTGGTGCACGTGGAGGTCGTTGGGGGGTCAAAGCTTTCGGGCGTCATGGACGCGTTGAACGAGTTTCCACCGACGACCTGATGCATATGTGCAGATGGTACATTGCCCGGTTCTACCAGGGGGTCGATCTGGTCAATGACGAGCTGCGAGCAGCCGAAGCGCATCAACTCCTGCGCTGTCACCAACTGTGCCGCCAAAGCGGGCACTAGGGCCTTGAGCAGCATTTTGTGCTGTTCGGGGGTGTAGTGTCGTCGATTGTGATTATGGGACGCTTTTTCGTCGTCTGTAGGTGACTGAAAGAGAGCAACCTGAACCGAATTCTATGCGAGCAGAAAAAGGGGCAACACAGGCAAAAGGCGAGCAACAACAGCGGGCATGGGGCCATCTATATCCTGTCTTTTTTTGTGTCCCGTTCGAGCTGGGAAGGCGTTTCGTTCCGGATAAAACCAAAGCCATCGCGGATGCGGTCATAGATCCGGGCCTGATTGGCCAGAAGCGTACGTGAATCAACTACCGCGTGGTTGGACTCGGGGGCGGTTAATATGCACCGCTTAATAAATCCGGAGCGAATCTCGTGGAGAACTGATATTAATATAGGGAGCCCCCGTGTCTGATCTTCACCTATTCTGGCGGGGCTGGGGGGGTCTTCGGTAGGACTCCAAAGGTAACCCAACAACTTTCTCGGCAACGCAAAGCGGTCATTGTCACCGTTGTGAAATACAGGATCCCACGCAAAGTCGTCCCTATATGGAAAGGAAGACTTGGTCCATGGTAAGGAGCCAAGCCTATAAAAAGAATGTCGCATAGATCGGCAGTGCAAAGCTGGTCACATCAGGTAATGTGCCATGGTAAAACGCCAGATGACTTGCCAGGCCCACCTCTCCAGATAATTTTATAATGGCTTGCTAAATCAAGATATAGGGATAAAAGTCGGAATTGGATACGGTTTTGCCCAGACGCTACGCCGGCTAAGACGGTCGAGAAGTGCCTTGATGTTTCCCGAGCTCGTAGTATGAAACGGATATACATACCGTAACCTATGGTGTTGAAGGAACATAACATGTCATAGCGCGATGTCTAAAGAGCATAATGGCACGCGGCTGCCCCGGATCACATGTTCTGTAGCCTCCGGCGAAATGTATCTGCCGATGAGGCTAGGATAGATGTAAGTGGACACACAACCCTATCACCACTTTCTTACACCACCCGCCGTATAGCAACGGATGATACGTGGCGGTGGCAATGGATCCAAGTTAAATTTAAGTGGCAAGAACCTCGTTTGCCCTCATCAATGTGCCGCGTCTGTTGTTTAGTCGAGATAACGAGCATTGGTTGTGATCCGGTTTTGAGACTCATCAGACTTATTGTTGGGACATTTCGTTCTGCTTATGATGCTTGAAACGATAATATCCTCGGTATGATTATCAAGTTATATGTCTTGCGGACATTACCACGGCAGCGCTACCGGGTCAACTTTCAACTAACCTTCAGCCTACGGGACTGACCATCGTCCGCTCAGGCAGTAGGTAACAGGTATGGTCAGGGTTCCACGCCCAAGACATATTCTTTGGAAGCTCCTTGGTTTCGCAATCGATGTGACAAACTCTTACAGTATTAAAAGTCTCTAACCGCGTCAATAATAGATATGTAGCTAAATCAATGAGATGAGTAGAGACATAGCAAGTCCCAAAGGTTGAGCGGATACTATAAGATGGGTAGATGATGCTGTAGTATATACGTATGAACAGCTGTATACCTTGACTCTTCTTCCAACGCCTTGTGAAACGCACCGGGCCTGTCTTCCTCTTCAAGGATTTTTTAAAGCCTTTAGCAACAGTCGGAAAAGAGATATTGATATAAAACTCAGCCGGAGAAATACACCTACAAAGAGTTATGTAGTAGACAGGTAGATTATTGAAGAGGGCTGAACTAACCCCTACTGCCCGGCGATTGTGGTAGGTAGACGAAGTGATTCCGGTTGCAAGAACTTCTTACCCTTGCGCCTCTACTTAGTAACAGAGTCTAAGGGCCATAGAGTCGTACAGAATGCCCGATCCCGAACTGCCCGTCTGATCTCCAGGGCCGAAACAACGACTGACCGAGGGGGTCATCACCGAGTTCTAGCCCCGATACGCCGACCACATACCTAACAAAGACGGCTTGTGACGAGCCGTTCCCGCGCGCGGTGCTTGTGGGAATTCGCATCCTCATCGAAACACGTGTAACCATGGAAAACAATTTGATACAGCGTTTCCCGCGACAATTTTTCATCTCGACAACACCCGAATTAAAGAAAACTCATTACCTACCTATAAAAACACACGTCTGCAGGCCGCCTTTTTTAATATTTCCTCACATTCCACCTTTTTTTATCCCGAAGGGCCAAGGCCAGCCACATCAGGAAGTTCACTTCCTACCTACCTACTTACCTTGCAGCTAGCTGTTTAAAACATGAGTCCTTACACACAAGAAATTCTTTCATCCAAACACAACACGAAAGGCCAGGTGGCGGAGTGGTCTAACGCGATAGACTAGAAATCTATTTCCCTCGGGAGCGTCTGTTCGAATCAGGCCCTGGTCGGTTTAAGTTGTTTTCAAATGAAGAAAAAAATTCTTCTGGTTTTTTTTTTTTTGCTACTTCTATCTACGAGTAGAGTACATAGCCTGGAATGTGTACTATAGGGTTACAGCCGCACTGGTTTCTTTTTATGTACATGGATAGGCGCATTTAAAGATATGTGTACTTGTAGGTTAAAAATGTCTATAACTAGGACAGTGTGCAGAGCTGTACATTTTTTGGTTAGAGATGTACTAAATCTCTAATGTACATGTTGTTTTACTTTATATCTTGGTATCGGCTTGCAAGCCCTAGGATAACATCACTCCTTTTTAGAACAACTATGTAATTTAACTACAGGACGTTTATTTTAAGGAACGCGTACGAGTATGTAGAAATTGCAACAATTAGGTTTTATACGTGTATGTTCCTAGTAGCTACCGCTTTGTACCCTGTACAAGTACAAAAGGGGCTTAGGAGTCTGTCTAATTTACGTGAAGTCCAAGCTAAGCCCAACTGCAGATGTTGTCAAGTTATTGCACGTAGGTACTATTTTCTCAAAAGCTGTATAAGTCGACAAGTCATTGTGCAATCCCAGGGAATAGAGGATTGCCTTGCTGTACCTGCATTTTGAGTACGTACCAGGTACGCATGTACTGCGGCAGGCGACGTCGATGTCATCACTACTCGTAGAAGCTTTGTTTCTACCACCGGTATTCTTGTACTACCTAGCTCAGGTGCTACGCTAGGCTAAATACAGTATTCTGGTCAATTATTGCTATTTGTATTGCTAGAAGATGGTCTAAGCTCACCGGGAAGAGCTCCCTGTCGACCCCCACTATTCGGAGAGTACCGCCAATAAAAAGGTGTTTATTTGACTTCCGAGGCTGATGACAGTTCCCGCCACAAACCCATACTCGCACCAGCCACGACACCCCGGCTTCCGCATCTCAATTCAGACCAACCAAAATTTGAGCTTTTTGGAGCCGAAGCCGACCTGACTTCGCTCACGATTTCCATCAAACCGCTCAATCCCCCAAAGTACCTGCCAACTCCGCCAACCCAACGCGACACAATGGCGTCCCGGAGACTCGCCCTGAACCTCGGCCAGGGCTTGCGCAGCCGTGCGGCAGGCTCTGTCATCCGCCCATTCAAGAGAAGCCTTGCTACCCCCGTGACGCCCCCTGTCGGTGCAAAGACTCAAACCACGACACTAAAGAACGGCCTGACGGTAAGCTATCATCGAACTGCAATTGGGCCTCGGGTACCTATTCAAGTATCTCTTATTGACGACTTCACTCAAGGTTGCTACCGAATACTCTCCCTGGGCGCAAACATCGACCGTAGGAGTTTGGATCGATGCCGGTTCGAGGGCCGAGACCAACGAGACCAATGGCACAGCACATTTCCTTGAGCATCTTGCTTTCAAGGTTAGCTCTTACCGAAACCCGGCGACTCGGACTAGCACATTGACGGATTGATAGGGAACACAAAAGCGGACGCAGCAACAGTTGGAGCTCGAGATTGAGAACATGGGTGGTCACTTAAACGCTTACACATCGGTGCGTGGCATATAATAATATATAACAAAAAGAACGACCGGCCTCGGCCAATTACTAACATCTGGAAAAGCGCGAGAGCACCGTCTACTTCTCACGAGCTTTCAACTCCGATGTTCCCCAGTCCGTAGATATCCTCGCCGATATTCTCCAGAACTCGAAGCTTGAGCCTTCGGCCATCGAGCGCGAGCGCGACGTCATCCTAAGAGAATCCGAGGAGGTTGAGAAGCAGCTCGACGAGGTGGTATTCGACCACCTCCACGCCACTGCTTACCAGCACCAGCCTCTGGGCCGCACCATTCTAGGACCCCGGGAAAACATCCGTGATATCACCCGGACCGAACTGACCAACTACATCAAGACGAACTACACCGCTGATCGTATGGTCCTTGTCGGAGCCGGCGGTGTCCCCCACGAACAGCTAGTTGAGCTGGCCGAGAAGCACTTCTCCGGCCTACCTACCACGTCGCCCAAGAACGAAGCCTACATCCAGTCCAAGTCGAAGCCCAACTTCATCGGCTCTGACCTCCGTTACCGAGACGATACCATCGGCGCCGCTCACATCGCCATTGCCGTCGAGGGTGTTAGCTGGAACGACGAGGACTACTTCACCGCACTAGTCACCCAGGCCATCGTTGGCAACTACGACAAGGCCATGGGCAACGCACCTCACCAGGGCAGCAAGCTTGCCGCCTTTGTTCACCAGCACGACCTCGCCAATAGCTTCATGAGCTTCTCTACCAGCTACAGCGATACTGGGTAAGACTATGGCAAAAAAATTCGAATGCTTTTTTTTTTGCTTCATGTTGGCTAACATTCTCAGTCTCTGGGGTATCTACCTCGTTTCCGATCAGCTCACCCGGATCGACGACCTTGTCCACTTCGCCCAGCGCGAATGGTCACGCCTCTCCCACAACGTCACCCAGGCCGAGACGGAACGGGCCAAGGCTCAGCTCAAGGCCTCAATCCTGCTATCGCTCGATAGCACCTCGGCCGTGGCCGAAGATATCGGCCGCCAGCTCATCACCACTGGCCGCAGGATGAACCCCGGTGAGATCGAGCGTGCCATCGATCGAATTACAGAAAAGGACGTGATGGACTTTGCCAACAAGAAGCTGTGGGATCAGGACGTGGCCGTCAGCGCCGTCGGAAACACCGAGGGCCTGCTCGACTACCAGAGAATCAGGAACGACATGAGCCGGAACTTTTAATCGATGGGAGATTCGCAATTAACTGGGGGCGTGAAATCAGGGATGATGAAAAACCAACCAATATCCGGTCATAGAGTGTATCAGTTACTGTGATCCCGCACATTCTTAGTTGTATCATAGAAGATTTCATCTGTTAGAGCATTGTTCTTAATTTTCGCGCTTCTAGAGTTGTTCCTACCATCTGTCTATGCCTTGCCGGTGTCCGTCGTCTGTTCATATATTATTTCCAATGGGACGAAACGTGGATATCTAGCGGACTGGAATAGGATGAGGAGGTATTTACAATGTCGCCCGGTTTTCTTAGGGAGGCCGATAGGAAGAAGGTAGGTAGTACGGGTAAGGTAGATGGAAATCGCATTATTTGTCCACGTATTAGCTATTGTAGTTGAAACTAGTGCTAATGGCAAAATATACTCTGGAAGAACAACTACCCCTCTAGCAACGGTTGTGTCTTGCTGTGAATCAGCGAGACCGCATGTGCAACCAAGTATGTAAATTGCCCCAGATATCCCGTCCATAAGTCTCCTTTCTGTTAGCTAACCTTAGATAGATCGTCATATCCAGCCTCGGTCGTAAAGTTCGTAAAGTCATGCTGTGCTCCTACGCAGTAGGTAGGTACAAGTCTTATCTCCACCAAGGTTAGGTAAGTATGTATCTACCAATTCTCAAGACCATACTCGCCCGCAAACAGAGTTGGTTTACGGTCCTTGCATTCGTCACAGGTACACCAGAAGCCCCAGTTCAGGAAGAGGTTATCCCGGTCACAGCTGTATCGGATAAACAACTCGCTCCCTGCGCTGATGGCTTTTTTCGTCGTGAACACCATGCATTTCTTCTCAAAGTCGTACCAATAAGCGACGTTGGGGTTGCATGCATGGTTGAAACGTGATGCCACGAGGAACAAGGAACCTCCGCCCCTGAGCGAGAAGCTATAAAACAGAACATGGTATTAGTATATGTACTTTCTATTCTTGGGAGGAAGCAGGGAGAGGCTGAGACCTCCTTCCCGTGCTTCTGAGTCTGGGGCGCGTATGGTTGTTAAAACTTACTTGTTGGTATGCCATATAGCAGCCCGAGTATCCGTCTCCGGCGCCTTTTTGTGGCCATGTAACGATTTATATGCTGTCTTCTGTGCCTCTGTGAGCGCTTCATACTTGGCATATAAGTCGTAGTTGTTGGCATGGAGCAACTCTTTCTCGACCAAGATGTGCGTATGCGCGTCTAGTTGGCGAGCGGCGAATACTCCGTAGCCGGAAATAGGAGACTTCTTGACTTCAATAAGTCCGTTCTTGAAGCTCTCTAAAGGTTAATTCATTAGTCAACATGATCAAAAAGGTGGGATGCAAGAGTGGCCAATGGATGTCATACCCATATCCGAAGCGCATTCGGGGTATTGTCCGTCATGATTGACAACATCGAGACCAAGAGCTTCTAGGTCGGCCCAAAAGGAATCTGAACTTGCCAAGGCTTTTTTGTTCAGCTCGTATGTGCCCTTAATCTCATGGCGGGTGTTAGAGCTGCCCAACTCTGTCCGTCGCTCCTTATCCCTGTTCCGACCCTGGTCCTCTGCGATATTTGTCAGAAATAACCTCAGTACCAAAGCTATACTTGGCGCAAACTTACCGACGAGAATGGCATCGACTTCAGCCTTGTCGTCTTCAATAGGCCCTTCGACTTGCAGCTTATTAGTATCTCGTCCTAGACTGTAGGACGGCGTAGCCCTTCCTTGGCAGTCAGACTTCAAACTTACTCCTCGGTGTGCCTTTCAGCGAACTTGGGTCGTAGGAAGAGGTATATCCATCCCATTCGACGAATGTTGTCCCGGCAAACGACTCGTCGGGTGAACTCAGGGACGTGTTCGTCTCAGGACTGAAGATGAGTGTCTCCGCGGCCACATAGCGAGGCCGCAGACCGCTATTGTGTTCGCTTACAGTAAAATCAAGTTCGTCCTAGTATACTTCATTAGAGACATGCCCCTACAAGTGGTTGCTCCAGGTGAAGCTAACCTTGGAACTGGACGCTGAATAGTCGCTGTAAGATGGCAATCTATAGTATGCCTCGGCTGGTAAGATGGCGACCTCGTAACTGTCCGAGTCACTACTAGACGCCTCGCTGCGAACTAGAGTAGACGAACTGGGTTCGGCTCTCAATCTCATTGACAGAAGCTGGAGATTGGCTGCTGTGATCTGAGACACGGCCGTTGAGGCCATGCTCCCTAACACCTCGTCGCGTTCTGGGTTGAACGTCATATTAAGCAAAGGCAAATAATAAGCTAGTAAACTTGACGCGAATAAAGATATGACCAAGTGGAATCAGAAGACGTGGGAAGGCGTATAGCAACTACTTGAAGCAATAAAGATGTGATCTGGTGGAAGCAGTCAGCCTGGGGATCTTTGGGGACTTGAAGGATATATATATAGTGTGTATTTTGGAATGAGAAAGGGTATGGGTATCCCTCTGGGCAGATCCATTGACGGGAGAATGGAATAACCCGCGGTTTAATAGAGAAAATTGTTTGTCTATTGAGACTTCATCATGATTGATCAAACCAAACATGGCTCTTCGATGAAAGGATATCCATTGATATGTTCCATTTACCTCGTCTAGGATGATTGGGATGAAATGATAAACTGGCAATTTCGAGAAGGCTGCTTCGGCACACAATGGACATCACAATGGGTATCCCAATGATCATCCCAATAAGCCACTCTTGTACAAAGTTACATGTTTCTATGCCATTGTCATCCCAACCCTTTGTCCATTTGCGATCTATATCTGCAGTTTGCCTTGGTAGGCCTGTGGCGATAGTTAGCCCATTCTGTTCAAAATCAGATTAGCAACAGTTTGCTATGGTAAGGTTAGAATCTGGTATCTACGTACCTAATTACCAACATAATATCAGATATACTGATCGATAAGCAAACAAAACCAAGTTGAATTGTATGCTAGGTGATCTCGATAGGGGGCCGCATATGAAGCAAGACCTCAAGGGGTTCCCGATATTCAATCAACTTCCTCCAACTTTTCAATGTTCGTTCACGTTCTAATATATATTGGGTAAGGGTCTTGAGAGGGGTCACTATTAGTTCCATAGGTACTAAGTATTTGACGTAGGAGGTAAGCACCTGCCACAGAGTAAGTTTGTATGCAAGGAGGTAACAACCTGTCCTATTCATTTCCACCCAGTCATAGACTTGATTGACTCGGGCCCGAACCAAACCACAGTAGAATCCCAGTATTCGTATCCGTATACGCACCTAGTCTGTCATTTGATCAGATGAATGTATTGAAGGTACTTAGTACGGACGTAGGATAGGGATGGGCCGTGGTGCGTAAGGTTACAGGCAAGCTAGGTACATATTGAAGGAGTCCCTATCTAAGCGCAATGATGCCATGCTCTAGGAATTTGAGGAGACACGTGGGGAGAAACACAAACCAACGTACAATAATTCAATAGGTAGAAGCCAAACAACACTTTGGGTATGAAAATTCATAAAATACCTTACACTGATGCTGCTTGTCTCGGGCAACCTCTTCTCTTCACGGAGTTGTAGATACTTTAGGTATCTACGTACCTATGTAAGGGGAAATACCGACCAGTCGTCATACTCGCTGCTGCTGAACGGTGCATCGGTCTTCACTTCTCAAAAAGCCAAAATTGATATACTTGGTAGCTGTTTCCTAGTATGCCATCTAGGTAGTCGCTGCATATTCAGGTATGATCAGCATAAAAGTGGGAAAGCTCGAGACAAAGATAGCATGTCATAGCTTCTACCAGTTCCTACTCTGATAGAAACACCTACCTGTTATCAGTTGATGCTTCCCTCGGGAAACCAGTAGCCATCGATGAGGAAATGACCAAGCCCTCTTTCCAATATCACAAGGCCTCGATACTTTCTCCTCGTCCCTCTTGTTTCTTCTCTACCTCTCAATTCTCAAAGCCAACACATCAACAGACAGCCCCTTGCCTGGTTATCATCTCGCCTCCAGCCAAGTCTGAACACACAGCATCCCAACCAAAGCAGCTGAGCACTTTAGATACACAGTAACAAGGGGCCACTCATAACCACCTGTTAATCTTCAAGATGCGTGTCTCGAAACTCGAAGCTCTTGTTGTTGCCTTTCAGGCAATGCTCGTTTGTGCCTTTCCTCCCAAGGCCAGATCCCCGCCCGGCGATGATGTCGAAGCGGCAGATGTCAAACCGACTCATAGTATTAGTGGATGGCCATCAACCGATACGACTCCATCGGTCGTCGCCACTGTTACTGTGACGCCCTCAACTGTCGCTACCGTAACTATCACACCATCAGAGCTATCTACCGGTATCGTCACCGGCTCGACACTTACTACCAAGTCAACCCAAGTCGTTGCTGTAACTACTGTTACCGTGACTGGAAATTCCATCCCCTTTACACCTACCGGTTCCATCGTAGGCTGGCCGACCAGTTGGCCGACATCCACAGCAAAAACATTGACGGGTACAGAGTACGAGTTGACAGAGACCTTCGTTCTGACGTACACCTCGTACTCAGAGGAGGTCATTACAATAACGTCGGAGACTCAAGTTATCAGCTCATTTGCCCAGACCCAGACGATTGAAGTCTCCCTTGTTACTATCACAGGAACCCCGGTTACTTATACTGTGCCCGTACAGACTGTCACTGTAGTTCCACCTGAAGAGCAGACTGTCACTATTTACCCAAGTGGAACGCCTTCAGTCAGGATTGTGACTGTGACTGCCAGTTCACCTGCAATTCCAGCTGCTACACAACCGCTTTCCGCCCCAGTTATTTCGTATACAGTGGTTACTGTCACTGCTAGCCCAACAACCGACGCAGCTCACACTATTCAGACGCCGCGCTTTACCACTATCACGGTGTCGGAAATATCATCAGAAGTGACGATATGGCCGGCGTCTATCGCGACTGAGAGCCCTGAACAGAGTACAGTAACTGAACAGGCCACCGCGAATACTATCGTGCAGACTACAGCACAGAGCGCCGCCCAGAGCACTGTCCAGAGTATCACACAGAGCCCTGCCCAAAGCCCTGCCCAAAGTCCTGCCCAAAGTCTTGCCCCAGGACCTGCACAGAGCCCTGCTCAGAGCAGTGCACAGGATATTACGCAAAGTGTAACGGAGGGTCCTCCGCAAAGCAGCACACCAACGGGGATTGTGACTTTGACGTTCACGTCCAGTTCTGTCGATCCGTCGCTTAATTCAACCTCTGTTTCCTATTCTTCGACGGTTATGACACTCAATCAACCACCCTTCGCCACGGGCACCGCGGCGGCCCGTTTCCTTGGTATCGCTCGTCGGAATAGGCACATCTAAGCATGACCATGTCACTGCCTAGGCCTTATTTGTCTGCTGAGCCGAGCGAGGCGACGGTCAACGCAAATTCCCGATTTGAAATACGTTGTTTTACATGAAAGCGGCCAAAATCTCGTATCCCGAAAATATGACTTGATACAGTAGTGGTTTGTGGGCCGGGGCAAAGTTGCTGTTGGTGATTGCCGAATTAGTGCTTATCTGTTGGCTGTTGCTTGTTGGTGTTGTTGGACTTGTTATGCAGCATTTGCATTTGCACGTGGGGCGAATCGAATTCTGCCACCGGAATACGTGATATCTCAAATTTTCTGGACCAACTTTGTTAGCTAATTAGTCGGGGCACCAAATAGAAGTATTTATGCGTCGCAAGCTACATTACGTTGATGTTATAACTGGCATGGCCACAATCGATACCTTGACGGGAGTTCTACCACTGAGCTCTCGTCCACCTACCACAGCGGTAATTAATTGTAGTTGCACTCGGTTTATTTCTTCTTCATGTTGTCGACTGCATGTCGTTGTCTTTTATGAAATACGCATTGAGTTTTGTCCTGGTTAAGGACGTTCTTGTATGCAATGGACCCGAGCGCCCTTGCATACAATGACCATTCGATGACAAGGATGATGATGCCTAGAATGACAACTGGGGCATCGCGGGCCGATGATAGCCTCTTTTACGTAGATTTCTTTTTTAAAGGGGATGCTTATTAGTACAGATGAACAAACTTCATAATCGCTGTGCCCCTGAATTGCACGCTGCACCAAGTAGAGTATAGCGCAAGATCGACCGAGATCTTCAACAGACATAGCCCTGCAACATCGAATTTCTTGTCAGGGGCCCATTCCGGAAGCGTCACTAGCTATACTCCTTCAAAAGGGCGCAGCACGGTTCGTCATCCTGTCCTGGCACTCTGGATAGGTCTAACCCAGGCTAGAGAGGCCTTATGCGCGGAAGAGGCGGGGGAAGGAAGCTAGTCGGGGATGTATATACTTGTGCCGGTGCTTAGGTAATTTGGAATTCTCGGGGTAAAAAGGAAGCTGAAAATCCTAGTAGTTGTAAGATATTTCACATTACTTATTAGGTAGGTTATAGGTTATAGGTTGTTGGTGTTAAACTGTAGTATATGGGGTATACTTTGAGGTACTAAGTCCCCTTATATTAACTTGTAGCATTGCTAAAAAAGTAAGTACTATTATAGTATAAGGTTAAAGATTAATTTACTATAATATATAATAATCTTTTTTATAATACTTAACTTTACTTAATATTTTTATACTAAAATTAATAGTTTGCTTAATAATGTAACACTTTACTTTAAACGTAATTTTAGTGCACTTTATTTATAGTATAACTTATTATTTTAACTATTTTTATATAAAAACCTTTATACTTTTTTTTTATTACTTTATTAAAAAAAGTAAAAGGTATAAAGTAAAAAAGCAATAGTTTTTAACTTATTTTTTTTTTATTACTAACTTTTTATTAAGTTTTTTAATACTTATTACATTTTTTTAGTACTTAAAAATTACTTTTAGTAAGGCTTTAATTTTAATGTTAGCTAAATTAAAATCTTTTAATACTTATTTAGTTATAATAGTTTTTTTTTTTTTAGTTTTTATATTTTATAGTATTAAATTTATATATACTTTATTTATTTATAATATATTAAGTTATTAGCTAGTTATTTTGCTTTATTATTATTAATATATATTTAAATAAGTTATTTTTTATTAAAAAAAATCTTAAGTTTATTTAAAAGTTATTATAAGTAGACTTTTTTTAGTGCTACGCTAAAAAGTACTATATATTTAAATTTATAGCTAAATATAGCTACTAAAAACTATTTTTATAATTTTTAGCTAATAGCTACGCTTGCTATAGTAAAAATATAGTATTTAGTTAATATGCTATTAACTTTATTTTTTTTATATTTTATATTTATAAAGCTTTTAAGTATTAAGTTATTTTTATTAAGTTTAAGTTTAAAGTTAGCGCTTTTAGCAAAATATTATAATATATTTTTTTTTGCTTTAAAATATTACTAAATAAAGTTAATAAAAAATTAGCTAAGCTTTAATACTAAATATATAATATTAAGTTAAATACTAACTATAGCATATATAAGCAATTTAATTATTTTTTAATATTTTTTTTAATTATAGTATTATAAAAGTTATTGCTTACTAAGACTAGCATTTTTTTAAAGTTTATTAATATAGCTTTAGTATATATATTTATTAAAAAAAAGCGTTTAATAACTTATTAAGTATATAATATTTATATAAGCTATACTTTTTATTTTTTTTAGTTTTAATATATTTTTATGCTTAAAAAATATTTATATAAGCTTATATTAGTAATTTTAAACTTATTAGCTAGCTATTTTTTAACTTTAAATACTTTATTTTTATTTTTTTTAAAAATTAATATATTATTTATATAAATAATTAATATTAGTTTTTTTTTAAAAAATAAGGCTTTATTTAGCTTTAACTATATTTAACCTAGCTTTTATAAGTAATTAAAAAATAAGTTGTACTAAATTTTAAAAGATTATTTAAAGCTATATAAAGCTTTTTATAGCTTATAAATCTTTTTTTACTTTTAAAAGCTTAGCAAAAAGTATATATATATGTTTATATTTATATTGCTATATAAAAACGCAGTTTTAATATTTAGTTAATTGCACTTTTAATTAAAAATAGCTATAAAAGTAAATAATGCTTTATAGGTTTTTTACTTAACTACTAATATAAAAGTTATATTATAATTAATTTTATATTTTTATTTAAAGCTTTTTACTACCTAGTATGCTTTATAATAAAAAATAATATTGCTAAAACCTAGCTTTATTTTATAAACTTATTTACTTAATAAAATATATAAA
The DNA here is from genome assembly GCA_022579005.1 of Poronia punctata. Classification (NCBI taxonomy): domain Eukaryota; kingdom Fungi; phylum Ascomycota; class Sordariomycetes; order Xylariales; family Xylariaceae; genus Poronia; species Poronia punctata. Next base: position 35,808 of record MU401688.1, read on the forward strand.
AATTTATTATAATTAATTAAGTTTTATATTTTATTATTAATAATAAAGTTTATTTTATTTTTTATTGCTTTAATTTAGTGCTTTTATTTAAATAACTTTATAGCTTTTATATAGCTTTTTAGTTTATTTACTATAGCTACTAAAAAGGCTTTATTTTTTAAAACAACGTTATAATATGCTATAATATTAAGGTTTTTAACGTTTTTAAAAATAAGTTTTAACTAAATAAATACTAAGCTATTAGTATAGTTATTTAATTTGCTAATTTGTTAATTTATATTTTTTAAAAATACCTATTTTTATAGTACTATTTTTAGTTTTAATAATATAATAGTTTAAGTTATTACTATATTACTTTTTAGTATTTTAAATAGCTTTATAAAGTAAGCTTAAACTTTTAAAGGTTTTTTAATTAACTTGTTTTAAAAAAAGCTAGTTTTTAAATTATATTATTACATTTTTTGCTTTAATTTAAATAGCTAGCTTTTTAAGTAATAATTGCTTATTAATAAAAACTATTAAATACTTAGCTACATATATATAATATAGCACTATTTTAGTATATAGTAAAGTAAAAAAGTTAAAACTTAGTAATAAAAGTATAAAGTCTTTAAGGCCTAATATAATATTTTTATTAAAAAATACTTTTTTAGCGTACTTTATAGCTTTAATTATAATATTTTATAAGTAATAAATATTATTACTATTATAGCTAACAAGTATTATTATTTTAGCTTAATTATTTAGCTTTTTTAAATAAGTTTTTTATAAAATTAGCTTATAAGCTTAAATACTAAAACGCTTTTAATAAGTAGTGCTTAGCTTTTTGCTAGTTTAAGCTTTAAAAGGCAATATATTATTTAGTACGCTATTTAAAATTTATTACTAAATTTATATAGTAGCTTTAAAAATTTTACTTTAAAGTTTAAAAAATAGTTTAAAGTTTATTATAATAGCATATACTAAGCTTTAAAAAGTTTTATATAGCTGCTTAATTAAACTAGCTTATTTATACTAATAAAGTATTATAAATTTTTATTATATTTTTTATTTAATAAAAAAGCTTATAACTACTTTATTATAAAATTTACTACTATTATTTATTTTATAAAACTATACTTTTTGCTTAGTTTATACTTTAACTTATTTTATATTAATTTTTATAAAATACTTAATATTTAATTTATATTAAAGTAAATATAGTTATAAAAAGCGTATTATATTATTAAAAACTAAAACATAATAGCGCTTATTTATTAAAGTAAAAAGCATTATAAAGCTTTTTAAGTTTATATATTATTTAGCACTTTATTTAGTTAAGCATAAAACTTTAATATAATTATTTTTTATAGTGCTTTTTGCTAGTTAACATATTTTATAAATTAAGTTATTATAATTATTTATTACTTATATTTTTTACACTATTGCTACTTTTTAGCAATTTTTAAAATTAATATATTTTAAACGTTAATATAAAAGCATAAAAAGTACTATTAGTATTATGCTTAAAGCTATAAAAGCTATAAAGGATTTTTTTAAATTTAATAGTTTTTATATTTTTAAAGTAGCTACTATTAAATAGTTTAAAAAATAAAACTTATTATAAAAGCAGCTATAAATAATTAATATTTTATGCTTTAGTTAATTTAAAAAGCTAAAAAGTACTTAGGCTTTAAATTTATTTTATTAAAAAGTAAAGTTTTTTTATATAGTAAATATACTAATAAAAATAAGGTTTAGTTTTATATAAAAAATAAAAAGTATATTTTATAATATAATAAGTTAAGTATTATTTTTTTATTAAACTACTAAGTTAACGCTTTTAATGCTTAGTGCTATAGTTTTTACTTTTACCTTTTTTATTTTAAATAAATTTAAAAAAGGTTATATTTATTAAATATTTATTTTTTATAGCAAATATAAGTTAAGGCCTTTATATTAAATAGCTAATTTAAGTATTTAGTAATTAAAAGTTTTATAAAAATTTTAAGTATTATTATAGCAATGTTTATAAATAGTATAACGTTATATACGTTATTATTATTTAGTAGTAAAAAAGCATTTTGTTAATTATTTAGTAAGTAGTTTATAGCTTTATTTTAGTTAATATAGTAACTTTTAAAATTTATGCTATTTAATATATTATTAAAAAGTTTATTAAAAATGTTTATATATAATAGTTAGCTATTTTAAAAGTAAGCTACTTTAAATTATTGCTTATTTTTATTTTTTAAAGTATAGCATTTACTATTATTATAGTTTTTATACTTATTGCTAATTTATTTATATAGTAAGCAAACTTTTTAATATAGTTTTAAATAGCTAGTAAGTTTAAGTTTTTTAATAAATAATTTAATAAAGTTAAAATATTAGCTACTTTAGTTATATTTAAACTTTTATTGTTTTATAAAGTAAACTTTATTATTTATATATATATTTTTTAAGTAGTATATAAACATTATAAATATATTACGCTTTATATTGCTAGTAAGTTTAATTTAATAATCTTATACTTTAAATATTAAGTTTTTTAATATAATAAAAATACTTATACTTACTTTAGCAATAGTATAGCTAGTTATTATTAAAGTTTTTTAGTTATTAAAAGCGTTTTTTAAGTTTATAAAGTACTATAACTGCTTTAATTTATTTAAAATCTTTTAAATTAATTATAAAAAGTTAAAAGCTTAATAGTTATTAACTTAGTACTTATTATATTTATTAATTTTTTTTATTTATAGCAGCAACTTTTTTAATAAAGTATAAAAAATATTTAGTAAATAATTTGCTTTTTATTATTAGTAATATATAGCTAGTAATTAGTATACTATAAAAGCGTTTATTTTATTATTAATATTTTACTTTTACTAAATAGTAATATTAAGTTTTTTTTTAATTTTAGTAAGCAAATAGTTATTTATAGTTTGCTAGTATATATATTATTTAATATAATTATTTTAAGTACTAATAATAAAGTTATTTTTAAAGCTTATAAGTTTTTTAAAAGTACTATTAAAAATATTTTTAATACTTTTTTTAAAAGCTATATTTTATAATATAGTATTAAAATTATTTTAGTTTAATTTGCTATTTTTTAGTTTTAAAACGTTGCTAAAACTAGCTTTAAATTTTATTAGCTTTAATAACTATATTTTAATATTATAATTATTTAAGTTAAGCTATTTAAGCTTTTTATTATTATTATATTATAATATAGCTTTAATAAAGTTAAAAGTATTTCTTTTTTATATTAAGTATATAAAAAAAAAAAAAGTTTTTTTTAGTAAATTATATAAGTACATTTTTATTATTATTATTTTTTTTAAAAAAAGTCTTAGTATTTTTAATAGTTTAATTTATTAGTTTTTTTAATTTATTTTCTTATAAGTATTAAAAGCTTAAAGCAAATAAAAAACGCTACTATACTAAAAAAGCAGCAGCTATAAAGTCTTTTATAAAAAAGTTGCTAAAACTTATAATTTTTTTTTTTAGCGTTTATTATTGCTAAAGTTAGCAAAAAAAAAACTATATATTTTTTAGTTTTTTTTGCTTTAATAAAAATATAGTTTTAATTTTTATAAATAAAAATAAATTCTATAAAAGATATTAATTTTTTAAATATTTGTTTTAGTAACTATTAAGCTATTATAAGCTATTTAACTAGTAAGCATGCTATTATATATGCTATTAAATATACTATTAAAGTAAATTTTAAAAAAAAATTGCTAATAAAAAAGCGTTTTAATTAACTTTTATTAAAAAAGTTTATTAACTTTAATAAAGGTTTATAACTTTATATTTAAAAATTTTAACTTTATTTTAAAAGTTTTATATAACTTTATAATATAAAAGCTTTTTTATACGTTGCTAGCAGCTTATAATAAAAGTGCTAAGTGCTTAAGTTTTAGTTATATAGCTAAACCTAAGCTTATAACCTATTAAACTATAATATATAAAGTATACTTTAAAGTACTAAGTCCCTTTATATTAACTTATAGCATTGCTAAAAAAGTAAGTACTATTATAGTATAAGATTAAAAATTAATTTATTATAATATATAACAATCTTTTTTATAATACTTAACTCTACCTAATATCTTTATACTAAAATTAATAGTTTGCTTAATAATGCAACAGTTAGTTGTTATGCATAGGCTTTTGTCTACCTAGTAACTACTTATACTTATAAGTATATAGCGGATAGTGTTTCCGGGTAAGACAAACAGGACAAGGGGACCTAGAAAAAAGGATATAAGCTTGCACTAGAGTATTTAAATCTTAAAAGTGACAAAAAAGGTGATTTTATTCTATACAGATCTATTTACTTTAATCCCTTTATTTAAATGTAAATAATAAGGATTTAAGGTTTATAACTATAGTATAAAAGTTATTTATTAAAAGGGTTGCTTTTTAAATTATAGGATTTATAAATAGGTTTAATAAATAAAATTAAAAAGTTTTAGTAATTAAAGCTTTTAAGATTAGAAAATTATAAATCTAATTTTAATAAATAAATAAAAATAAAAAAGACCGCGCTTTGCAGTTAAAAAATAAAGCTATTATAAACTTGCTAAATAAAGCAATAAGTAGCAAATATAAAAGGTTAAGCTTAATTAAATAGTTAACAAATATATATACTTGTTTTTATAAGCAATACTAAGTTATTTTTTTAATACAAATATTTTTTTTTTAGTTTAAAAACTTTTAATAAGTTTTTATAATAGTTATATAAAAATATTAATAACTTGTTTAAGTTAATTAATTTAAATAATAGCTTACTAAAATGCTTTTTAATAATAAATAGACTTTTTTATTATAAAGTTAGCTTTTATAGCTTTTTTTTTATAATAATATTACAAAATCTTTAGGCTAAATTTTTAAAACTTTTATATTATATTAATATTTTTTAAATTTACGTTTAATTAATATGCTTTTTAAAATGCTTTTTTAATTTGCTTATACTTTAGTTATAAGCTTTGCTTATAATAATACAAGCTTGTTTTTTATTAATAAGTTAAAATTTTTAAAAGCTAGTAAGCTTTTTAAAATAGCTTAATTAGCTAATAAAAACTTTAATTTTAATAACTTATAAAGTATAACTTTATATAGTATTTTAACTAATAATAATTTAATTAATACTATTAGTTTACTATTATAATGCAAAATTACTTTTAGCAATTAATTAGCTTATATTACGTTTATAAAAGTAATTTTTTTAAGTACTTATTAAAAAAACTTTATATATACTTTTACTATTTTAACAGATTTATAAGATTTTAAAAGTAAATTAATAAGCTTAGTGTTTATTTTTTAAAGTATATAATTAAATCTTTTTAAAATAAAAGCTTTTTTAAAATTTATATATACTTTTAATAAAGTAATGCTAACAAAATACCTTTATTTTACAATTTTAGTTTTTGCTAAACTTTTTTTTATAATTTTTTATAAGTATAGCTTAAGCAAAATAGCTAAAATAATTTACTAATAGCAAATAATAATAATATTTTTTAAATGTTTTAAAAAATAGTTTAATAAAATTTATAATAATAACTTAAAATAGTACTATTACTATAATAAAAAAATTAAAAGCTTTTAATATAGCTAGCTTATATTTAGTATAGCGCATATATTTTAAGTAATAATTTTGCATATTTTTTATTATAGTTAGCTAGTATACTAATTTACTTATTTCTTAAAGCGTTATTGCTACTAAAAAATAACTTAAATTATTATAAGCTTGCTTAAAAGCTTTTGCTACTTTATTTTAATATATATATAACCTTTATATTTTTTGCTATTAATGCTTAAGCTAATTTTTATAAATCTAATAATCTTATACTTATTTAAATAGTACTTTTTTTTATTTTATTTAATAAATTATAATATTTTTTTTAAAAGCTTGTAAATGTTTAAATACTATAATTTAGCTTTATACTTTAGATTATATATAAAATTTTTAAAACTTAATATTAAGTTACTTAGTAATTAAAATTTATTTAATTTATTAAACTAGTTTTATATAGTATAAAAATATAATTTTAAGTTTACTTATTTAGCAGCTTAATAGTTAGCTTTAATTAAAGCTTTTGCCTTTTTTTTAAAAAGCTTTAACAACATATTTTTATATTTTTTTTGCTATTTCTTTAAAATTTATTTGCTATAGTTATTTAATTTGCTAAGCTTTTTTAAAATACTAAAATTATAATTGTTTTTTTTAAATATTGTTTTTAATAAAGCATTTATAGCTTTATTTTTTTTTTAAAAATATATTAAATTTAAACGTTTAATTATTTAAGCTTATTAGCTTATTTAGTATAAATATTTTTATAATATATTAAGTTAATAAAAAAGCTAAGCAGTAAGTAATTAATATATATAACTAACTATTTTTTAAGTAGTATAATAAAGTATTAAATATAATAACGTAAAAGCTTTATAATAACTAAAAGCTTGCGTTTATATATTTTATAGTTTTTTTAAGTTTTTATAAATAAAAGATTGTTATATATTAAAAAAATATTAATTTTATTTTAAGTTTATATAATAAAGAATTTACTACTATATTTTAAAGCATTAATAAATACTTTTACTTTTTTATTATAAATATATTTATATATTTTTATAATAGCTAAAAATTGCGTTTTTAATAGGTTAAAAGCTAAAGCTTTTATATAGTTTTATTATTACTTAATAAATTTAGTTAATTTAGTTAATAGTTTTATAATTTTAGCAAAATTTTTAATTTATTTATAAATATAGTTAATAGCTTTTAAAAATAATTTTATAGCTATTTAATTTATTAATATAAGCTATATTTAAATTTTTTTGCTTTTTTTTAGTATTACTTATAAGCTTTTATAAATATAATAAAGCACTTTTAATGCTATTATTTTAATATATTTAAAGTAGATTTTTTTAAAAAATAACTTTAGTATAGCCTACGCTATTTTTAGCAAAAAATTAAGCTTAATAAATTCTTATTATGCTTAAAACTTTTTATAAAATAAAAATATATTATTTATATAAAAAAATATAAGTACTATATTTTTTAAACTATATAGTTATAATAATAAAGTTTTAAAATTTAAAAATAAAATAAAGCTTAGTATAATTTTTATAAGTTTAGTTAAAAAAAAAGCAAACGTTTATAAGCTTTATAGTATTTTAGTTAGTTATATTTATAAAAGTTTTAAAACAAAAAAAGCAAATATATGTTTATAAAGTAAGTATATAAAGATTACTTAAAACGCGTTTTTTAAATTAAATTTAAAAACACTTCTAGCTGCTAAATTGTTTAAATAATTATAAATTTTAGTAATAAGCAATATATTAATTTTTAGTAAATTTTTATTTACATTTTAGTAGTTAAAAGTAATATATTGCTTTTTTTATAAGTTTAAGTTAATAAATATGCAAATTTTTATAACTATTATAAGCTAAGATTTTTATAATAAAAGTTTTTTATTTATAGCAATAGTTAATTTATATATACTAGCATTAATTTTTTTATACTAATTTATTTATTTAGTATTTTTAAAATTAAGTTTATATTTTTTATTTAAATTTGTTTTATAGCTTTACTTTTTTTTTAAGCTTTATATAGTATTTATATAAATTAGTTATTTATATATTTATAATATTAAAAGTATTAAAATTTTAGTATATATAAAAAGTTTTTATAATATTTTTTTAAAAATTGTTTAGTACTAATAAACCTAAGTAAATTTTAAATTTTTTAAACTAAGCTTTTATTTTTAACAAAAAAACCTTTTTAGCAGTTATTATAGCTTAGTAAATAGGTTTTTTCTAAGTAAAAAATAGTACTATTACTTTTAAAAAGCTTTTAGCAAATTTTAATAATTTTATATATATATATATTTTTTTTAAAGTAATATATTAACTAAGTATTAAATTTTTTATATTAAAAATTGCTAACATTAATTTTAAAGTATAATATATAGCTTTTTTAGTACTATATATATTTAACTTAGGTTTATAATATTTAGTTTATTTATAAAAATAAAATATAAATTTAAAAAGATTTATTAAGTAATATATTTTAAAAAGTATAGTATAAAGCTTAACTAATAAGCTTATTTTAATTTTTATAACCTTATTTTTTTTAGATTTAATAATTTAGCAGTTTAAAACAACTTAATAGTATAATTATAATAGCTTATTTAGTTTTTTAATAAATTATTTAAAGCTTTTAAATTTTTTTTATTTTTGCTTTAAAAACTATTAAAGCTTTTAAATTTGTTTAAATTTTTTTTTAATTTATTTAGCTTTTTTAAAGCTACTTTTAAGTTTAGTTTAATAAAAGGTTTATTTAGTAATAAAAATAATTTATAACTTTTAAATTAAATTATTATAAGTTTTTTAATTTTTATATAAAGGTTTTTTTAACTTTTATTTTTTATGCTTAAAATATTTAAGCGTATATTAATTACTATAGCTACGTTTTATAATTATAAAAGTTTTAAAATTATATAAATTTTATTATTTATTTTATAACTTATTATAAAAGCTTTAATAATAGCTTATATAGTATACTATATTTTTTTAACGCTTAGTATTATAATAATATAATATATTACCTTTACTAAGTCTTTACTTAATATTTAAATAAAAAGCTAATTAAATTTTAAATTTAAAAGCTTAAAAGCTTTAAAACTTAACTTTTTTACTTTTTTTAAAATATAATATTAATATTAAATTTTTAGTTAGTTTAAGCAGAACTTTTTAGTAGCAATTTAGTTAATTATTTTTTATTTTTTTTATAATAAAAAATTAAAGTAACTTTTTAAGCAATAGTAACTAAGTATATTAAAGCTAAATTTAAGTTTAAATATATTAATTTTTTAGTTTAAGCTATTAATTTAGCTTTTTTTTAAGCTTTTATAATAATTTAAGTAGCTATATGCTTTATAGCTAAAAAAGTATTAAAACTAACTTAAAACAAATTTATTAAACTTATTTTAATTTAAATTTAATTAGCTAGCTTTTTATAATTAAAAAGCTTTTTTCTTTAGCTTACTATAAATTTTTTAGCATAATAAAAAGCTTTTTGCTTTTTATTTTTTTTACGTTTTTTGCTTTTTTTTTATTTAAAAGTAACTTTATAAAAATTAATCTTTTTTTATTACGTTTTTGCTTTAAAAGTTTTTTAAATACTTTTATAAATATACTTTATAATAAGCATATTTAAGCTTTTAGCTTATTTTCTTGCTTATAATTTTTTAATTTTTTTTTATTTTTAAATTTTTTAAATTTAAATACTTTAAACTTAAATTCTTTAAACTTAAATCTTTTAAGTATATAGCTTAATAAGCTTATAATAATATAATGCTAAGATTTTTTATTTAATAAATTATTATTATTTTTTTAAGCTATTTTTTAAAGTATTATAAAATAGTATAATATAGTTAAAAGAAAAATAAGCTTAGCACTATTAACTTTTATTTTTTTTACTTTTTTATAAAAAACTATTAAAGCTTTTAACTATGCTTATTTTTATAGTTTTAAAGTAAATGCTTTAAATATAGTGCAATTTAGTTTAATATAACCTAGCTTTTTATAATAAAAGTAAACTTTAATACTTTTTATAACTTTTTTTTTTATTTATTAATAAATTTCTTAAGTTTTTTTATAGTAAAAGCTTTAATAAGTTTATTTTAATAATAAGTGCTATTTACTACTTTGCTGCTTTATATTTTAATTTTTAAAAGCTTTTTTTATAAGTAAGTTAAAAATTTTGCTAAGTTAATATATTAAGCTATAATTAAGTTTTTTAAAAGATTTTAAATTTTTTAACTTTAAATTTTAATTTTTTTTTAAATATATATAAAAGCTTAATAATAAAATAATATTAAAAGTTAAATAAGCTTTTTAAATTGCTTTATTTATATTTATTTTAGCATTTATAGCTATTATCTTTTTTATTATTTAAATTTTAAGCTTTTTAGCCTTTTTTTTTAAAAACTATTTTTTAATTTTAAGTATATAAGCTATACTTTTTACTATATTTTAAGAATTTTTTAATAAATAAGCATTATAAGCTTTTTTATTTATAGCTTTTAGTTTAAAATCTTTATTTTAAATCTTATTAATAAACGCTTTAATAACTAATTTTAAAATAAATTGCTTAAGTACTAATAATTAAGTAAAAAATATAGCAATAAAAGCATTTTAGCTTTTTATTTTTTTAGTAATATAATAGTTTAATTATAGTATAAAATTAAGTTTTTATTTTTTTAATAAAGCTTTTATAAATTATTTATAAGTTAAGTAGCGTTTTTATTTTTTAGCTTAGCTAAAAACTTGTTTTAAAAAGCTTATTTAAAAGTTAAAAAAAATTTTAATAATGCTTTTTAGCTTTTAGCTTTAGCTATAATTACTTATAAATTAGTTTAACTATTAATAAAAATAGTAATAGCTTTTTTATAAAGCATATTTATTACTTTTATTATATTTAAATATAAGTTAAAAGCTTTTGCTTTATAAAACTTTTATTAAACTTTTTAAATTTATTATGCTATAAATATTTTTTTAGTAAACTAACTATAGTTAGCTAAATTTAAGTATAGCTATTTAGCTTTTAATAATATAACTTTATTTTTTTTTATATTAAATAGCAAAACTTAAATTAAATAAGTTAAAAGTAATTATATAATAAGGTTTTTAATATATAAAAAATTTAAATATTTATATTTTAAATTAATAAGTAGCAGCTTTTTATTAAAAATTTTTGCTTTTTTAAATAACAAATTAAATAAATATAATAATACTTTAAGTTAACTTTTTTATATAATAAATATAAAGTATTTTTAAGTTAAGTAATATAATTAATATAATAATATAATTAATATATTTAAATAATAAATTAATAAGTTTACTAATATAGTAGATTTTTAAAATAGCTAATATAGCTTTTTTAAATTTTTAAATAAAGCTAATATAGCTTTTTATAATAAGTTTAAAAGCTAATATAGCTTTTTAATATAATTTAAAAGCTAATATAGCTTTTTAATATAATAATTTAGTAAGCTAATATAGCTTTATATAATAATATAATAGCTAATATAGCTTTTAAAAGTATTAATAACTTTATATAATAAATAGTTTTTTTATTTTTAAAGCATTTTAGTGCTTTACTAAAAACACTAAAAAAAATATAAGCTTGTACTAAAGTATTTAAATTTTAAAAATAATAAAAAAGGTAATTTCATTTTATATAAATTTATTTACTTTAATTCCTTTATTTAAATATAAATAATAAAAATTTAAAGTTTACAACTATAGTATAAAAATCACTTATTAAAAGGGTTGCTTTCTAAATTATAAGATTTATAAGTAAGTCTAACAAATAAAATTAGAAAGTTTTAGTAATCGGAGCTTCTAGGATCGGAAAATTGTAAATCCGATCCTAACACCCGGTACCTAAAGTACCTTACCTACATATATTTTAAGAACATATGGATGGATAGACGGAAGACCCACGCTTGCATCGGGGTAAAATTATTTAATAGAATCTGAATGCGGGACGGGGATGGTGTATTTATATGTTAGTTTAACCATGCAGCAAGTGGACAGCTAGAAGAGGAGATTGGTATGAAAGGAAACGAGACACGGAAAATTAATTCACGGACTGATCCGCCCTGGTAGACGGCGTGGCGGCATTTCTCGAAGGCGGAAGCGGGCCGTATTATACTTCGTCCTGTTGGTTCTGCGAGTTTGTTTTCATGTGCCGTGGCGACTCCCGGATGTTCCGGTCGACATGGAAGGTGAGCATTGTTGTCCCGCGGGACCGGGTGGATGAAACTGCATGTACACCCTAGGTAGTTGATAGTTGTACAACAACAGACGCGTGTACTACTGTTTGCGCTTAAGTCGTTGCCTAATATTCGCGAAAGGGACAACCCAGGCGCGATTGTACGGCGGCAACGGCTTGATCAGGGTAAATGTACCTCTTCGGGATAGAAGGAGGACGAGGGGTGTGTAACGAAGAGGTTCGTGCTTAATGGGGCCGAATGGAGGTTAATTAGGTAGTCTCAGAGGTACTTCCGCGGCTCCCCGGTATGCATGGACCTTCTATTAAGGGACGAACCGAGAGTATTCAACAGCAACTAGGGGGTTTCAATAATGCGTGGCGTGTACAATCCTCCAACAGGCGTAGCAAAAGTAGCAGCAGCACAGAAGCCCGTCACACCTTCGCAATCGAACACAGAACATGTTACATGGTAATTCAGCCAGTCTATATCGAATCGACTTTTTTTGAAAATATCTTGCCGTGGCGGTACTAACGTAGCATGTGATGCCACATTGAAAGTATTCAGAGATCCAGGCGAAAGTGGTAATGACAACATCGGAAAGGAAACTAAACAGAATCATCCCAAAAGATCGCCAGTGCATGACCGGCCAAGCCTGAGAGATGTATTTGACGCCAGGCAACCACAAGTCATCAAGCTTGAGTAGGAAGGAATGATACCTGGTGCAAGGAGGAGCTCGATGGCAGCTATTTCTTTGTTGCCTTATTTTCGTGGGGGACGTGGTAGTCGAGCATGGCTTGAAGAGGACGGCGACTGGGACCAGGGCGATCGTCAATGTAACCTGGAGTCTATATCTGGATGAAGGACAACCTGTCCAAGCACTATTATGGTAAGCGATCCACGTAGACCTTTCCCTAAAACGGGGGGCACGAGTTTGCCGTTGTCCGTCAGTTATCTTGGGGCCCGCCGCTACCCGAGACAGAGGGTGGCCCACTGCCTTACACACAATGAGTAAGTTGAACAGACAGGCGACACGGGAATTGTCGAAGGCCGGATAGATGGAGTGACAGGTTTGGTGGTGTACTAAAGACTCATAGATGTACTATACACCCGATCTAGCTTTAAGCTAGTCTAGAGTGTGTGGCATTTAACTGCGCCTGACCGCCGCAGCGAGTGGACGTCGATTTTGACGAGCCGTTGTTGTCTGCAACGCAACAGCTATATCTATTGAACACTGCCCTCTTCACCGGGTCTCCTAGTCAATCGATCGATGCGTTTCATCCATCATGGATGTTGAGTGACCGCTTGGGGTGGCTCTGCGGAGCCGAATAATCGAGGCTGGAGATTAGCGATAGGTATGATAGGTATTATCGATGGCCCCTTCTGACCTGACAAGACACGGATATCAAGACCTGGTCCCCTGGTGTATTCGTACTGAGGTTATATGGGGGGGGGGGGGACAACAGGGAAAGTTCTATACAGGAACAGGGGTACTTTGATGGCTTTATCCCCGCCAGCTGTACTGGTGAGGCGTATACAGATCGCGCCTCCAATACCGTGGAGTAGGTACACGCCATTCCGTCACATTGGGGACCGCTTGGGTACACCGTCAATGTGAGTCTAGGCTATATAGTAGCTAGAAGGACTGCTGTATTGGAAGGATGGATGCTTGCCGGGACATTGCCGGATATTCGCTCATTTCACTTCAAAAGGGAAGAAAAAGGAAACAGAGGGAGGCATGGGTACTAGGTAGGGAAATGATACTTGGATGCGAGAGCGTGCACGCTATCCATTGGGAGGGCAGGTATATCGTATATTTGGGGGTTGTAATCCTTTGACGTACCTGGACCGTTACAGAAGAGGAGATTGGGGGCTGTTTGGAGTAGAAAATACTATTAATAAGTTTCGGTTAGTGTCCAAGCCCCCCTATGCAGGAGAGGTCATGAGTCTCCAATCAATAGCCTATAGGGTCCGTAGGCCTTGGCAGAATGGAAGGAACGATGGTGGTGTAACGCGTACGATGCACGTGCAAGCCTCCGCGTTGCACATTGTAATGGTGGCTTGTGGCTTTCCCCCATACCAAGTCCGAGCGCGTGTATGAGTGTACATGTATTAGTTCCTATCATATTGAGCAAGTCAAGAACAGGCGCTTATGCCTCGCTTTTCAATTTCCAATTTCCATTTTCCAATTTTCCAATTGGACAAGAAGTTCAACATCACATGGGCAGAGATGGACCACTGACCAGAAACCCGAGGAGGTGGCTCTGGTAAGTTTGTTTTTAATACTCGACGCTCGTAGACCGACCAGGACCTCATAACGGGTAATTACCAGGACAGCAAACACCGTGCATATACAGTACGGCCAGTGAGATATTCAGCTACAGACATTACCAGGAACGAACGAATCCGAAATAATACAGTAATTGAAAATATAATTTTCCCAACCACATTTTGGAGTTTACATCGCAATTGTAGCATGTCTCTCTGCTTTCAAAAGCATCCTCCTCTGTCCACTCGTTTTTTGTTGTTGTCCAGAACTGGGCAAACCTGCTGCGTTTGAGTTTTTCATGTTTTACTTGGAGATATCTACAACTTCAGTAGTAACCTACCTAGTTCTAAAGCACCACAACTTCAAATAGTATACATTTGGAGGATTGGAATTCTACCAGCCTCCGGCCGACTGATCTCTTCCTGAATTGGAGTTTGCTTTCTCCCCTATTCTTTTCGTATTACTACTCGCACCCGGCCCAACGAGTGTGACCAAATTTAATCGGTTTGTACCACCCTTCTGCCTGTATTATTAATGCGAAAATAAAAGTACCGTCGCTTACATACCAGTAGTAATGCTAGGGGGTGTGGGGGTTAAAGTGGGTAGACAGGGTAACATGAGACGCGCGCGCTTATTAGCCAGTACCAGACGAACGAGGCTGTCCTGGAAGCTAAACCTATCTCTGTTGCCAAGAGACATTGCCTGTCAAGCATTTTACGTGCATACCTTACCTTATTAGACATGTACCGCTTACCTACTCCTACACGTACATGCCAACGGTCAACCTACTCGTACCTGCTGTGTCAACGCTGTCGTCTTCTGTTCTTCATCAAACCACCCTACTTGATGCAGCCCGTTATGTATCTCAATGCAGGTCTCACGAGTTCTCCCCTCAAGTCGAACTATGGCCTTACCGTTAGCCTCGTAAAATGCACTGCAACCCTGTTGCCATCTCTGTTGTCGTCATAGTATGAGCAGCGCTGTCTGCGCTTACCAACATCCTCCCTGGGGCGAAAGACTTGTGCATATTGTCACATCTCTGTGGGTATACCTATATCAGTTACGAGTACACTGCCCACCCACCACCCTAAATGAGCCCGCTCGAGCTTGACCAATGGCCAACACCAGGACATGCCAGGACAGACGATGACATATCATGGCTCCGGCCTTGTACCGTGATGCCAGGCGTGCCAGTCCCAGACCACATAGCAGGTTAGCACTTCGCCCAAGGGCCCCATAGAAAAATAGCGAGCTCGGTTCCAAAGCTCGGGATGGATCGCCAGGATGAGGACCCCGGTTGGATCCATGCCGTCGTCGCTATCACGCTGCACACCACCTACTGCAAATAGGCAACGGCCTATCAATATCTCGCTATGATCGACTCACACCTCGAGACATATTGGGGCCCATGCTTCGAGACAGCTGGCCATTTTATGGCGAATGTAACATACTCAGCTACAAAGACATGTGCCTGATATAGAAAACGTGGGACGCATGCGACGTCTGACAGTCGGTACTTACTGTGCCACAAACGGTTCAGCTCGGCAGGGGCTCTGATGTGGCCACGGCAGCCTTGGATAGCCTTAGATGCCCAGCTCGAACCCGAGGGCCGAAGGGTGCTCTTCCTGTTCTACACGGGATCGTCTTACACTTTCGTGTTTGTGTGCGGAAAGGTACCATGCATTTCAAGTCTCCTACGCCATCTGTCATCCATCATCTGTCATCCGTTTTAATTCAGATCAAGTACGCAGTCATTCTCCTTTTTGTCTCATCTCAAGGGTGGCTTATCACATCCCGGCTCTTACGGGCTAGCTTACACGGCCCCGGACTACGGGTGTGAGGAATGGGCCCGACAAGTGAAAAGCCGACATGGTGGAGGATGCTTTATACCTAGATAGGCATCAACCTAGTAAGTTGATCCGCATCTAGTTTATTACCGAGTAGATACTGTTCCTAAAGCAAATCCCTCTCACGATGAAGGATGACGCTATAACGAGTCTAGGTCTTGTCATCCCCAAGGGGAATGTAAGGATCTTTAGATATATCGAGATGTATCTGCGGCAGCATATCCTAAGATGCTCCTCCACCCCTGCGTGGCTGTGAACCATGTCCTGTACAGACCTTTTGATCGTGGAGGAATACGGCAAGGCACACATACGAGATGTTGGAAAAGGTCCAACCCGAACCCCGTGCAAAGGATCAAGGCCATGACTGATGTGTTTGGCTGTCATACAATTTCGCTGCGGACCACATAGCACTTGATCCCCCAATGGTATAGGGCTGAAGGGGCTCACGCCCTATCTTCTTACACCGTTGCCATCATCTGCTACCCTGGGACCGGCACGGTTTACCGACTATATAGGAGGGGATCCTCTCTGTTAGTTTCTCTTGCTTTTCTATTGATCACCATCAGTTCCTTCATCAAGACAACGACGATAAGTCAACCTTACAAGTAAGCGCCCCTGCACCCATCAACCAGCTCCAACCCGAACATTTTATCCTCACCGCCATCGCAATTGACAATAGTCGCTAACGAAACTAGCAAGTTTATCATCAGATACCCAAAAGCGCAAACTTCTAAGCCTACTCTTATTGCTTAACACACATTTGTCAAGACACCTGGTCTCATACGAACCGCTCGCGAAACTTCTTTCAGGTCTTCAGAGCTTTGTTCCGGCCATTATAAATCACAACACCGCCCGTCATATCTCTCACAGGGACCAACAGGCAACAGCGCCACAACACCGACTCATATCTTCCAAGATGCCTGACTCTGGAAACGATACCCCGTCCAATGACACCAGCTCCTCTGGAGCTAGCACCACGCCCGAGACCCAGCAGCCTACCCGGGGGAGAAGCCGCAGCGGTTATAACTAAATCAAGCGGCTGCTCTCGATGATGGACCGGAGAACCTTGTGATAGGTGATTGGCGTGATTCGGGCGTTTTCTGTGACTACTACAAACCACGCAAGCGCCACCTCGCATATTAGAGCTGGAAATGAGTTCAGCGTAAACTGGATTCCAGGGGGGCAACCCTAGATTTCACCCCATTCTCAGCAAAACCATGGCTAAAGGGTGTAGGCGTTTCTTGTTCGGTTTGGGGCGAGGACCAGGGAGGGACACTACAGGCGGAGTTGGTTATGGGGGTCATGTTTTAGCACATTTGCATACGAGGAGTTTGACTTTTTTTTTCTTCCCTTTTTCCTTTGTCAGCATGTACCAACACACGAGGGCGCTTTCCATTTTATTCGATAGAATCAGTAGAGAAGGACTACACAATTATATTTCTTCCATTAGATATCCTCATCTTGTACCCTTTGAAATAAAGCCTTTCTTTGCAGGAACCATTTGAACATCTGCATACATACTTGGGTTGAATAGAGTCCAAACCTAGCCTTCTAGGACGATCGATCTATACAATAAAATAACTCATGCACTCCTTTCAACCAGTAGGTGGAATATTCCGTCTCTTCATAATCTATTTCCCGCCTTACACACACCCCCCCAGGTAAGCAGGTTACAGGTAGATATGTAGGTTGTTAAGATAGTCCACGACTTTATATTTATAAATAGAGGGGTACCCCACCGGTTCCAAAATACATACAACATCTAAGCCCCCCCCCCACGCGACGACGGATCTGTTAAAGAAAGCGGGACGCCTCGGCAGAATACCACCTAGTTACCTAAGTAGGTACCCAATACACGTTTTATTCTGCAAGGCACCTGCACGTGTGCTTTCTTTTTGGGACCTCGTGGGTTCGGGGCGCGCTTCTATTTTTATATGTACAATGAATACCTAATGACTGCAAGTGTGTTTCATCTTTTGTTTTATTTTTATTGCTATAAGTAAGTAGGTAAAGTAGGTAAAGTAAAGTATATAACGGCCATGCTTTTCTAGAAACTTGAGTTTACTACTTATATGTCATGGCAGTCTAGAGAAGGCAAGGAAAATAGATAGATACTACTTGTATTGTTTAGCAGTTTTGTTTTTAATTAGAGAAACTAGACTAGAGAATATATATATATATAGACTAGATAGATTTATAAACACGTATAACTATGTATAAAATAAATATTTAAATTCTGCCTTGTTTAACGTAGGGGAAAGAAAAGAAAGAAAACAAAAGAAGAGGAGAGGTAGGAGATAATAACGTGATTAAGTTTCTTATAGTTTGTCTACTTGTCATATATTTATAGGATTTGTTCTTGTAAACTGGTCGCTTTCTCTTTTTGTATAATAAAAGGTAACTTTAGTTTCTATATATATATGTATGTGTGTAAATCTAGTTAATATAAAACCGCGATTAAAGATGTAATACTAATAATGTGCTTTTGGTCTTACGGTGCTAACGTGGTTTAACGTACTAATTAAAGTATGTAAACCTGTATTAACTAGTATAGAAAACTTATTAATGTATTATATATAAAGTAAAATAAAGAAAAAGTATTTAAAGGTTTAAAATATATAAAATATAAGTAAATACTGTACTTAGTATTTACTTTTAATTGTTTTATATTGTTTTTTATATATTAGTACTTTTATTTTATATAGTTTACTTATTTTTATAACTAGCAAATTTATATTATTTTTTTTGCTAGCATAATTATTTTTAATTATGTTTTTATATTTTTTGCTACTATTATAAACTTTGCTGCTACTTTAACTACTTTAGTTAATTTTACCTAGCGTTAATAATTTTTTTTTATTTTATTATAGTATTATTTTACTTATATATTATAAGCTTTTTATAAAGTAGCTATTTTTTAAATATGCTAAAAATAAGTTAATACTATTATATTTATTTATTAATACTATACTTTTTAAGCTTTAAAGTTAATACGTATTATTTAAATAATAACTAATAATTACTTAAAAGTTATTATAAAAAAGTTTAGCCTTATATGCTTATTACTATATTTATTGTTGGTTTAGCTAAAGGTTGATATAATTATAACACGTTACTAGTTATAGTACTATGTTAACTTTATTAATTAAAAAGAAAAGGAAGTTATAAGGACTTTTTTTAGTAAGTTTTATATAGCTATAAAGGTTTGTAGTTAATTAAAACTTATTAGCAATATAAAAGGGATATGTATACTTTATATATTTAATACGTAAAAAACGCGTACTTTTTATATACTAGTTACGTACTATGTATGTACATTGTACGTATACTTTTTTAATAAAGTAAGTTTAATACAATTTATAATAAATGTATAAAAAACTAAATATTTATGTTTATAAGATATTTGCGTTTTAATAGTTTTAATATAGTTAATAAGGTTAAGAGTATTAAAAAAGATTTTAATACTTGCTATTTTTTTTTTAACTACATTTTTATTTTTTTGTACTTTTGTTTTTAATTTATAGGCAATCTACTATTGTTTTAATTTTTATTTATATTTAATTTATTATAATAAAAAACTTAAGTACTTAGTTAAAAGTTTTTTTTATAAACAAATTTGCAAGGTTATTTTTTTTATTAATTTAATATACTTTTACAATCTTTTTTTTTTATAAGATTTTTATAGCAATATTATATTAATTATAAAGCGTTTTTTTTGCATACTTTTAAGTTTTATAAAATATTAGTAAAATAACTTAAAATTAGTATAAAGTACTAAAAGAATTAAAAGTAATTTAAGTACTTTAAAAATTAAGTATAAAGTAGTATATAAAGCAATAGCGCTGTTAACTTTGTTAACTATACTATATAGTTTACTAGCAAAAATAAATTAAGTAATATGCTTATATTTATTTAAGTTTTAATATATAATATTACTAATAATTTTATATTTATTTTGCTTATAATTTAAAATTAATTTAGTAGCAAAAATAATAATAAAACTAATTTAAAAGCTTAA